>JAODUP010000711.1:17500-85000 GCA_025642065.1 Paralvinella palmiformis | reverse complement strand
CAGATGTTTTTCTTCTTTAACTTTCAGCGCTAGAGGATATTACTGGAATCAATCATAGTTTATATTTTAAAAGTCAGTGTAATCTGGTGGCTATCGTTGTGAGTTATATTGATGTATGAACACGGCCAGCTGCTTTTCACGATGGTTTTCTGCAGCTGTTGAGTTCGATTACTAAAATATCAACATTCTGTGATCAGTAATACAAAACGCGATGTCAACGACAACATCCTCCAGTGATTACGATACGAAATGTAAACAGGTAAGTGTTTGTGTGTGTGTGTGTGGATGCGCGTGTGTGCTAAATTAAATATAACCAGCAGGGTCGATTCCATTTATCACTTCCAACTCCGAATACCTATTTGGAATACCTACTCCGAGTAGTTTATATTCCAAGTAGGTTTGTCATGGAAGAAATTTCTGAATTAAAAAATTAAATGGTAAATTAATTTGCGGATCTGACTTTTTGTAGAAACTTCAATTCCAATTAAAAATTTATGATTTCCAATTCCACTTTTTTAAATAAGCAATTCCGGAATTACGATTGCCCATCAATTCCATTTCCCGAATTGAATTGACCTCATTTCTTGGCCTATTTTATTTCAATAATTAATAGAAGACACAGTTCCTGTAATATTTATTATAGATTTGTTTAATTTTCCTCCAGAGTTTAGTAGCCCTACTCCGGAGCGGGTTCAGTCCTAAGCCATTTGAGGAGGTTTACTATCATGGTACTGAGGAACATAGACTCTGCTTCACGTGTGACTATAACGGCCTCCTTCTTGCTGCTAGCCACGTGAAGTATCATAATGGTCACATGATCATGAGCTTCTTCGTCTTGCCGGCAGATGTCGTTCCGTTTAATTGCACCCGATGCAATGAACGCTTCAAGATAGCAGAACTTTTTATCGCTCACATACGAAAGCACAATAATGCCGTTAGCTTCACAACACCAGGTAGGGTCATACCTTTAGCTGTTTATCGTGGCTCGTTTAACATGACTCCGGGACTCTTCGCCACTCAAGCCTCTTCGCCAGCGAAAACCACCTTGCCTGGCCCATTCGCCACTGATAATTGAGCCTTAATAACACTAAGACATGGATTCAAGCGAATCTGTCATAAATCCGCCAGGGTTGACATCTACATATTATGCAAACACAGTCTGTAATGTACACGAGGTCATTTATTGGCATCCACAATATTTAGTATCCTTTATTATTAACAGTGCAACATTAATTTACAATGTAACCAGTGTCAATGTTCAATGGTCGGTGGGTTGTAGACTTTGCTGGGTTCTTTAAATTAAGCAGCAGAACGCGATTGATTGCTTAGATATAAAGCATTAATTTAAATAGGCCTACTAGTGCCCGAAATCGTGTAGAGAAAAGTGTGAGTAAGCTTTCATCGATGACTTCGATCACAATAATCGTAGAAGCGATGAAGCCGGATAATAATTGTAATTAGGACCCTACACTGATGATCTGCTTAATCGGAGTAGACACATTCACAGTTTGTTGCTTTGATATAAGTTTATTATGTGGCGAAATCGGTGGCGAATGGGCCTAACCATAAGTGGCGAATAGGCCATGAAAACTAGTAAACATTAGGTGGCGAAAAGGCCTCGGGGACAAGTTTTTCCCGTTTAACATCATCTATACACTGTTAACATGTGACTAAGGAGAGACTCCCACACATATAGAGTTGGAATTACAATCATCACCTAGTGGCCTTTATTGTTACATCCTACACTCCAGTAAGTTAATGAATGATATGTGCACTAATAGCCATTTCACTAATAGCCATTTTGCCTAAAACATATCTACGTTTATTGATTAACTTGGTAATTATCACTTTCTGATAGCAAAACCTTATATAAATAATGACTAGTTTTATCTTCCACTGGTTTAATGTGTGTGTGTGTGTGTGTGTGTGCGTGTGCGTGTGCGTGTGTGTGTGTAATTGTCGAATCAGTTGTATGACCTTTTGTGTTACAGGTGCGGCATATCCCACAAGTGATGGCCAGTATAATTCCTTTAACGCGCTTCAAACACAAACTATACTCAGAAAGACGCGCTATAGTCTCAGCCGACCTTCACCTCCACAGATGACAACAACTTCATATCAAGGAAATTACAATTATCGTCTTAATAACTGCAATGCCATGCATACTGGAAATCCATTACATCCGGTCACGGGTGAAACCTCACAACAGATAAATGCCATACACCGGAGTGGGCAATACATGTCGTCTTTTAGCAAAGAGCCAGGTCAAGGGATTACAACTGATTCAAAGAACTATCAACATGTCCAAGGGATCACGAATCCATCAAATTACTGTCAACAACATCAAATCAACACGAATCAATCGAATGGCTATCATCAAGGTCAAAGGATCATTTATCGATCAAGTAACAGTCAGAACGTCACGAATCATGGAACGAGCTTTCGACAAGACCAAATAATTGAGGTAAATCAAAGGGTATTGGACCCAGCGAATAGTTCCATGCACCGGCGCCCTCTGGTGTGCAGAAACGAGCGGGATTGTTTATCAGCACCGCATGGCAATCGAACTGTCTCCTCGGGCCTAAAGCCTTACGATGCTGGTATTTCGCTGAACAGACAAGCAGAGCCTCGTCGTCAAACTAGACAGACGAAGAACGGCAACACACGGGGAAGCTACGGTGTAGCTAGGGAAGATACGCCGCAAGTGTTGGACAACAGACAGAGCGAACTTCAGCAGAATATTTCACCGTCTTGTTGGAAAGCAGGAATGGGACAGTCTAAACGAGCGAGACTCTGCAGCCAGACATATTCACCGAAAAATGGATTGTCGTTATCTTCCCATTCACCGGAGGTCGTACAAACGCAGAAGGAATGCGAGCCCACCGTAGAAGAACAACAACATTACGGGATTATTGACTTCAGTGTAAGTATATAGCAAATAGCCCGATGTTTAAAATAGACTTTCGCCGCTGTTTTTTTTTTCTTCTTCTTTTAATGCCATTTAAGATGTCACGTTGTCATCAATGAATGGACTCAGCTGGTTATTAATGTGCTTTATTTTTCAGAATCTTTTGAACATTGTACCGGAAACATACGAGTTCCTACCGGAAACAGACCATTCAAAACCGCCAGTCTCACACGCCTGGAAGCCAGTACAGTATGAATCCCGATTAGAGATTTCCATTGATTCTGATTCCAAAGGAATTGAAGTGGTATCGCTGGAAAAAGACGTAAAAGTACACGATAGGACTGAGCAACGTGCGGGACACACACCTGAAGCAGATGTAGCTGTTGATTTAAATGTAGTTGGAAGTGATGATAATCAACGTCGAGTAGAAAGACGGGTCTTGGAAGAAAGAATTGGTGGATCCCAGTTGTGTGATGTTGGTAAAAACCAGCTGCTGGTTGAACTTGTAACAGAAACGTCATCTGAGGAGCTTTCTGAAGCTATGCAATCTTCGGAGGAAAATTATCTAATGTCAAATGGACAAAATGAAGATCACACTAACACAATTCCGGTTAAGAATTTTGATATCTCAAGTGAGAAAATAGTAGATCCGGAACAAAGGGTGCCTTTAGAATTGGATCAAATTCAGCGGGAGACCGCCTTGAGTCCAGAATAT
Organism: Paralvinella palmiformis; assembly: GCA_025642065.1. Classification (NCBI taxonomy): domain Eukaryota; kingdom Metazoa; phylum Annelida; class Polychaeta; order Terebellida; family Alvinellidae; genus Paralvinella; species Paralvinella palmiformis. Next base: position 81,377 of record JAODUP010000711.1, on the reverse strand, counting down.
ACAGTCAAAGAACGGTCCAAGGAAGCAATAAAAATGGCCTGTAATTCTAACAGCTCCGATGCAAAATCTCGAACTACAGATCCGGAACTTGGCAACAGTGTTATTGGCCATATTGAAACGACTGTATTAAGTAAAGTTTCACGAGATTTGCCGATAACAAGTCAGTTAGAAAAAGTCCCATCAGCGTTATCTAGCCCCGGTGAGATGAACCACTCTAACAGCTTCCCCTCGTCACAACTATTGAATACACCCAGTATCAGTATTAATAATAATAATAATAGTTCTAATACTACTCCAGTTCTGGTTGACCCCTTGCCGTTTCAAGTACAACAAGAACAATATCAAACCAATCCACGTAGAAGTGAGTCACTGACAATTATTGAGAACAATTCTAGTTCTAGGTCACCAAACAGGATAACAAAAGAACTAACGTTAGATGACCATGACGTCATCAATCTATACTTATTCTATATTAAAAACATACCCGAGGTTCGTACCATGATTACTATGCCCGCTCCAGCTACGAAAGACGGCGAAGCCAGCCGTATGGACAGTACAGCCACATTCAGCATCTGCGATTTTTATTCAGAAACTCCAGAATCGTGTTCATCAACGAATTCCCATAGTCACACTCCAGAATTATGAGGCACAATTATTACAATATTTCTCTAGATAGTCGGGTCAAATATTTTTAATTTGTAGATATTTTGTTAGACGTTTAAGGTTTATAAACCGAACTGAATTATTCGGTGTTGTCTATCTGATAACAATTGTTTCGTTGCGAATTATAATTTAAAATAGATCTATTTTTGCTATGAAAACGAAAGAAATTATTTTTAGTAATCTAATAGTGATGACAATAATGCTAAAACACAACTGGTTTTAGAGCAACAAATTATATAATTGTGGCATTTTTCTTGGTTAAGATTTGTAAATAATTGTTCTCGTCAGTAGCAATATTTCTTTTGTTTATGAAAATTAAACGTAAAACATGCATATCAAAGTTGAAAGTAAATTATATATTCTAGCTATGTTTTAAAGCTTTCACGCAAAACTTCCTTTTATATATATATATATATATATATATATATATATATATATATATATATATATTAAATTTATTTATTTATTTTTATTGAGCCTTCAAAAGAACAGTATCTAAAATACACATACAGTGAATACATAATACACAGCAATATAATATCAATATAAAGTAATCAGCAATCTGCATATAAAATTAACTGGTTGGTTAACAGTAAAAATATGTTATACATAAAATGGAAATATAACAAATATCGCTAATATATTAGGTAAGAATATTTCAAAATACAATATCATGTGTCAACATTAAAACGGCATCAACAATATAGTTAACACATCAGGATCGTAAGGATCATGGTTCAGCAATAGCTGTCTTACGCTGTCTGCTAGCCCATCTTCTACAGCATGGCACTTCTTCAAATCCCTTCTTGTTTTGTCGGCATGACGTTTATCAATAACAAATTTAATTCGTGCTTAAAGCAGATAGTTTTTACTTTGGCAATAAGATAAATGTGACCAACTAGCTCGCCGCAGACATGCATATTTAACAGATGGGTATAAATAACCTTGATCGTGAAGTGTTAGAAAATATGGTGCGAATCAAATCCAGCGAACTTATTTCGACAGTCGTTTCTTTCTTATTTACATTCAGTACTTTCAAAACACGTGTACTTTTCCAGTATTTGTGCAGACCTACGCTGGCTTTAAGTAATATTCTCTGCAACCTTTCCGTGGTCTATAGACTTTTTACTGACATACATAGAATTACAACGATAAGTTAAAACAGGTCTAACCGCTGCCTTCCAAACATAAGAAAGCATCAGTATCTGGCTTAATAAGCCCTCCTACATGCATTAATTCTGTTATTAAAGTGCACATTTGTCGTAGCATGTGATAAGGTGATACCTAAATAGTTCACGCGGTCATTTCTTTAAGTTTTACACTGTTAAGCGTCCACTCAGGATGTGGAGCTAAATTACAATTACCAAATATGGTACATTCAGTTTTAGATGGATTAAATCGTAAACCATGTTCTGTAATATATTTGTTTGCAGCATCAATTACCTATATGTTGCAAGCCAGAAAAAGGTCAACGGGCTAACATAAAATGTATATATATATATATATATATATATATATATATATATATATATATATATAGGCATAATTTAGAAAAGAACAGTATTAATGGGGAATATTAGATTCTCAATTTCTGTATAAATTATAAAAAACAGTATTTCAAAAATAAACTGTTAAAGCGCCTGAACAAAAGCGATATAATTTAGTATATTTTTCAATAATTCGGGAAAAGATCGGGTATATTTACTAACAAATATTACACGTGTTTCAGTGTTTCTTCTAAAACTATCCAAAGTATATTTACGACAATCAGTTTGTTGTTTACAATTTTTAGGAAGCATTTTGTGTTTCCGGGCCAGTAATAATTTTTAACATAACATATAAAGAGTGAATAAAATTCAAATGAGCAATATCAGATGAGCAATATGTTCCTTTTGTATAAAACTCTCGTCGTTATCCTTTAATAGTCAAACTCTTTCAGTAAAAATGGACGCGTGACGTCATTTACCAATCCGCTAATTAAAGTCTTTTCATAGAGATCGGCAATCCTCGGTAAATGGGCCGACCAATCAGGGGCTGGCTACCCTTTTGAGTCATTTCATAATAGCCATCAACGGGAGCTGTCATCTGTAGTATTTTACCATATTAAAATCGAATTTAATTGCCATACTGGAATGCTATTCGATAAAATCAAATACTATTATCCTATTTTTGGCAGTTTAAAAGCAGATTAGTTAGTTGTGACTGCAAACATAACCAAGTGAACTGCATTGTGAGAAAATAATGACTCCCTTTTCAGGGCGAAATTTCACTGAAATAATCATTTGTTCATGGTCGCTTTTGCTTCAAATGTATGGGGCAATGTAGAAGGTATATTCAGGCTTATAATAAAACATATTAAGCTCACAGCTTATTTCTAACTGTGACGTAAATTGATCTTTTGAGACGAAAAAACATCTGGAATACAGATGGCTATTTCGTATTATCAAACTCACTCAAATATAAATTTAATTCATTTGTCACGTATTTATGGGATACACCTGGATATTCTAGAAAGAAGAGATTTCGCCGGATTAACGTAGATTATTATAATATATTTTTAATAACCGTATCCGCTTTCATCACCGGAAAAAGACTGGTTATATCAGAGTAGCTGTAAATAGTTCAGCTGGATTCTTGTCACCGGGGTCAAACGCTAGCCAGCCTCTGATTGGCCAATACTTCGGGAATCTTCGGAATGAAAAGGACCATTGTGTTTTCTAGCTTTTTATTTTATTTTTCTAATTAATGAAAATTAACATTTCTCCGATAAATCACACATGCCCGCATTATCTAGTTTCGTATTTTAATAATACATGCCACAAAATACCAACAAAAATAGCAAACAATACATAGGGGTAGATGAAGATTTTCTTTTTGTAATTAACAACGATAAATTAACGAGTTATGCTGCATAATAACAACGAGATATTGTTTATTGGTTTCTGTAAATTAGAATCAAAGATTGCAGATCAATACAAAGACATAAATGGTATAACTGCATAAGGATATGATAACGATAGAGGAGTATTTCTACGTAGTGGTAAGTAACAAAAGCAGACAGCGATTAATGCAACTAAATTGATTATTGTGCCAATAAGACCATCTAATGGCACAGATGTACAAAGTTTAGTATTTTATTGTGCCAATAAGGCCATCTAATGACACATATGTACAAAGGTTAGCATTTTATTGTGCCAATAAGACCATCTAATGGCACAGATGTACAATAGTGAATATTTTATTGTGCCAATAAGGCCATCTAATGGCACAGATTACAAAGGTTAGCATTTTATTGTGCCAATAAGGCTTTCTAATGGCACATATGTACAAAGGTTAGCATGCTGTTAAGTATGTGGATCTTGTTGTTGTTGTTATCACAGAGACTTGGTTGACTGGTAATATTTAACACGAGAAATTTGTTGGCGATGTGACGCCACATACATATTCATTCCATCATGCTGTTCGGAATAACAAAAACAAGTGTGCTAGTCCTTTTTGATACTTTGAGTTGTGAAACTTGTTTGATTTCAAACTAAGTCTTAAACATCATCTACTGACTCTAATAGCTGGGGTGATAAGTGTTTGTGTAGCAATTATAAAAATGATCTGAAAGCTGAAAATTTCTTCAGGAATGCTACTAAAAGTGGCCATCTGTTTTTTATAATTGATTTCAATATATATCGGGATATCCACAGAAATGTATATAGCAAACTACTGACTGATATTCTTAGATCGGCCAATCTGAACGAGCATGGACAAGAAATCACACACAGACAAGATCATATCTTAGATCTTGTCATCTCCCGTTATGACGGCAATTTGATCAAGGTGTGTTCGTGTCTTCTATCTTGTCTGATCATGTCCTTGTTATCATTGATCTATCTTTAAACAAACAGTCTGTTTCAGCTAAAGTTATTTCATACAGGAAATATAAGTGGATTGATAAGGATGTTTTGTTTTCCTGCTGATCTACCATTGGATCAATCAGATGATATTATTAATCTGATGAATATCTATAAAAGTACTTTGCGGGCCCTTAAAGATGAGCATGCAAAGGAAATAACAAGAAAACCACTACATCCATGTCACTCTATCCCCGGTTGGTAATCTAGACAATTAGCTATTTTTGTTGCCAGCTAATCGCTCATTAAGGTCGCAATATTGTCATATATTAAAAAATACAGCCGTCTGAGAAAACTAACCAGTAAAGAGTACAGTGTAAATTATAATTTGACTCATTTCGATACTCATTTCATAATACTCGAATGTCTTGTAAAAGCATCGCTTTTAAAGCCATTAATTAAAAAACTAGCTTAGACTAATATAGTAAACAATTACAGACCTGTTTCAAATCTAACATTTTTATCTAAAATTATAGAAAGGGCAGTTGTTTTCCACCTGACCAAATATTTATTCAATAATAATACGAATAAATCACTACAGTTTGCATATATAAGTGGTCATAGTACTGAAACTGATTTGTTCTGGTAAAGAATTATATTACGTAGTTGATCGTGGTAAATCAGTATTACGTGTTCTTTTGGATCTGTCTGCTGCATTTGATAAAGTTGACCATAATGTATTTTTCTCGAGATTGAAAGATATTTTTGGTCTGTCAGGTAAAGTACTTGACTGGTTTCAATCCTATATGGAACAACGCTTCCAAACAGTATCTGTTCATACTATTCTTATCTGATGTTCAAGGATTAGTATCTGATGTACCAGAGAGCTCAGATCTTGATCTTTTGGTTTTAAATACGTATACACGTCATTTCGGATCAGTCATACACCGTTAAATATCACTTGTAGACTGGTACCACACAACGCTATATATCAGTGGATCCTGAAAATTCATTAAATTTATCCTCTTCTTCGAAGATTGTAGAATAACATATTACTAATATTTAGCAATGATTGACTCAAAATCTTCTAATATTAAATGATAATAAAAGTATCATCTGTTTGGCCTTCATCACTTCGTGTTAACTCCCTAACATGACCTGCATCACAGATTGCTACATCCTCCATTTAACTAATAAGTCGGTCAAAAGTCAAGGGGACATTTTCGACAAATATATTAATATGCATGAATGTGCTAAAACAGTATATCAAGCTCCCTAATACCATTTCAAGAACACCCACTGTCTAGAAGCATCATTGACACAAGATGCACCTTCTACTCTGGTTCATGCCTTTAATACATCTCCTGTGAACTATTCTAGCTCCCTGTTATATGTCTAATTATAACATCAATCATCTTCAACGAATTTAGAATAGTACAGCTCACACAGTGAGTGATAGTCGAAAATATAATCATATCAATCCTGTCTACACCGAGCTCACTCCCATAGTTTTCATGGCGATCTCACCTCATTCTCCAATAAGCCCTTTCTGGTATAGTAGGCTGTACATATACTTATTTGTAACAATACATAATATGCCACGCTATTCAGCGACACCCAACACCCATAGCTTTCGTGGCGATCTCACCGAATCACCAAAAAGCCATTGCTGGTATCTTAGTCTGTGCATATACTTATTTTCAACATATGCTATCCACGAAATTACTACATATTGACATATTTGTTCACATATACTGCTCAAATGAATATTTCAAAGTGACCTATATTATTATTCAGTCAACATACGATAATAATTGTTATTATCATAACGTCCATTTTTAAATCAAGAAAGAAATTGACAAAGGAGACCACAGAATCATTCAGGTAGATGGCCATTAATGATGTTTCGAATATATCCTTTGTGACCTATCAGAGAAAGTTGTTTATTGCAAAACTCAAACACTGGTGGTAGCTTTTGTAAATGGTCATATTATTGTTGTAACTCTAATTACTAGTATATATATATATATATATATATATATATATATATATTAATGAGGTTTCCTGTTTAGCAACATAACAAAATCTACTATAAAGCTACAAATAGTTGTTATTATCATAAACATAATTATATACCGATATAGATTTATTAAAACACATACCAGGTATTCATTATAATGTGTGAACATCATGTGGCACTGGCACAGAGAACCACAAATAGGAATACAGCATCTCGACGGTTAGTCAGTCAGTAGACGTTTAAGCCGATATGTGTAATGCTTCATCAGCTATGAGTAGGTAAATACGTTTAGTATCAACCGTTTGGAAACATATTAGTCGATTAATTGTATGTATGCGTGTTTGTGTGGAAGACGAGGTGGGCGTGTTCAACATTTCATTTCTTCACTGTGCCCCATATCTATGTTATAGACGTTATCCGACTCTCCCCAGCCTTCGATTATATTCATCTGGCTGGTTGATCGTGTTGCCATGGGAACTAATTGATGACAACAACGGCCCAATTTCTTACGTAGCGTATATAAGGCCATCGCCATGGTGAGCAGAGTCAACACAGCCAGCCATATAATGATACCTAGGGAGACATCTGGTGAATGTAACAAGAAATAGTTTCTCTGTTCGTGATGCTCTGAAAATAGATAGAATATTTACTTGATTTAGAACCAAAGCAAGTACAAGTCTCTGTATGTATGTGTGTGCGTGTATAAACTCAGCTTCATTACAGCTTAGAATAGTTCAACATGTATGTTGTGCGCGCGCCCGTGTGTATGTGTGCGTGCGTGCGTGTGTTTTAGCTGTGTATAATAAGGCACAGGGACAGATAATAATCTTGAACCGTGAATTCAATCTCTGGACGTTTCTTCAGGGAGCTGAATCCACAGTGGCGACTTTTCTTGCTGAAACATGTGTTGACCTGCGCTAACCCCCGTAGTTGGACTGCGATGAAAGGGTAAGCCATTTTACGGGCTCTTGATGCGTCAGGACAGCTTTACAGGCCTCAATGTCAACTCGTGACAGACTTCTCTCGAGTACACACCAGTTTTAACGCTGTACAATGATTATTGACTGGACTAGAGATATAAGGATCTCATAGAATAGACTCAAACCAAAGTAGTACCAAAGACAATTGTGTGACGCGAATATCGAATCGCCAAAATGACTAAAACCGAAGTATTAATATTGGACAATGGATTACCACTACAATAGAACGAAATATCCCCTCAATCTGGAGTAAATGCTATGACCTAATCCTCAAAGACTTAGGTTTATCACTTAAAGAAAGCTCATTCAAACCTAATTTAGCTTCGCGGAGTTTAAGCACTCATGCGTGGTGTTTCACCCATAAAACGCTATACCTCCGTTAATCTATGCATACATAAATCTATAGAAATAGCCTCTTGTTAAATGTCGTGAAACTGACTGGAGCAAATAGTACAACAGAATTAGATGGAATGGAATTACTGAGGAAGATCATGCAGAACGCTCCTAAAGTCAGAACATTCCATCATCCGCGAAGATCTCAAGGTCTCTATGATCTTTCTACTCGAATTTGGAACAAATAGGTAATTATGTAATGAGAGGTGTTATTATTCAATTGAATTGAATTGAATCGAATAATAATAACACGTCTCTCCTCAAATATATTGTAATCAACTTCATGATTACGAAGAACTATTTATCGAAATGATAGTTTTTTCGATAATAATAGACAATAGTCATTTCATCATCACCTACATATTTTTCACTTACTCTTTACCGTTTTATACGAACTGTGCTTTTAATAAATGTACCGAATCTATTTAGTCTGTATGCATCCATTATGATATGTCGTTATGTTTAAGGCCGTTTGCTATCTGTACGCGTAAACGTTCTAGGACACTGAATGGCCTAAATTGTGCCGATGTGTCGTTAAACAACATTCATCCATCCATCCTATCTGTACGCATCCATTTATTAGCCTAAATCTGAAACAAACAAAATAATAAATATGTCCAGGCTGTTTATATTTACCGTGATTGTGTGTGCGCCCAGCGCCCTCTATGGAGAGACAGACGAAACTTCCAATGGTATTGATACAGAATGCTGTTATAGGGCAACTGTCGACGAGCGAGCATTCGTCCACGTCTGAAATGATCGAGGGCGCAATTTGCCATCATAACGCCTGGATGTAATTTCACATTTCGTTGAAGTATAAACTTCAGGGTAGAAATAGGATCATGATTTTCAATTACAGATAATTTAATTGATTACGAAATAGTATTAATAACATGTGAGTGACATGTTGATAATATCACTGATGCTATTACACAGTTTAAGTAACTTGACTTGTATTTAAACTTCTATAACCATTACGATTAATAGGTGAATATAAAATCAAAAGCAACATCAAAATTACAAGAACTAGCAGGTATTATTACTTATTATTATTATTATTATTATTATTATTATAACAGTAATAAGATCAAGATATAATGATACCAACCTAAACAGTTCCTGTTATTGCTCAACAATTGATAACCAGGATAACAGGCACAAGCGACTTGTCCTTGACCTTGGTGACACAAGTGTTCACAGCCGCCATTGTATTTCTCACACTTAACTGCTCCTGAAAATAGCCAGATAATTGACAACTCCAAATACTTCCAAATTCGGTTCTGCTCGTCTAAGGATTTCAAAACTTGGTTTAAACTAAGAATTTTATTCGGTTTCATTATGTTTCCTGAATACTCCACAGCAATCTATCATTAATCCAAAGTATCCAGCAGTATCTCAGTCAATAAATTGCCATATGAAGGGCTGCAGTTAATTCATGGATTCGAACTAAGGCCTCTACATGTTATATTATACTGCCATTACCACTGATGATCTACTTCTCCTTACTGCCACGCATTAGTTTAACACTCAGCTGAAAGAATACCTTTTTATGGGTGATCTCACGAAATACTTACCATAAGAACTATTACAACAAGCTCGTGACATATATTAACATGACAATGGTTTCTATTCATACAATTATATTAACCAGCAATAAAAGACTTTAGACTTTGGCATCTCCTGCCTAGTTTCATCGTCATAAACACATGACTACCATCCATAGCCGAGCAAACACAACTATTTGTCAACATTCGACTTTACTCACAAATTGAGATGTTTTACCGGATTGTGGGAGATGAATTGATGGATGAACCATCCCACACAGACGAGCAACACTGGAATTCGATGCCATGCGTTAAATGCAACATAGCAGCACCCCCTCTTATATCCCCTCCTGGGAGAAAAGTTACATAACTAAAGACACTTCCTTCAATAGTTTCTACCATTTTTTAATTTACTGCATAAAAGATATCGCTAAATATATATGAGCATAAATTATTAATAAGTTTTCATTGTCTTTTCTTACCTGTAGATATAATCCATTTTACTGAAAAGGTTTTATCCATAAGATTTCCGGTAAATGTGTAGTTATCACCAACAATTAAAGACCTGCCTTTTGTCTGGTCAATTAAATGAGATGTCAACAGCGCCCCCTTGTGAATATTGAGAACGTTATACGAAATGGCGCAATCGTGTGACTCCATTGAAAAGCCAAGTTTTGTGTTTCCTCGTTTGTTGATCGAGATAACCCGTTTGTTCTCAATCAAATTAATCTGGAAATATATATTAACACGAATAAAATGATTATGGACAACATTCTTAATAAGATTATTTCTGAAGACAATAAACATTATATCGCTTAGGCTACATTTTTGAAAGCAGACGAACAAACACACACGCACACGACTTATCTAATACCTTTTGAATGCCAACAGCTGATGTCACGTGTTGTATCTGTGTGACGAGTTGATATTCCGTAAGGTTTATCTGACGCCATATTTCAAATGTCAATGGTATATCAATTCCCGTTGAATAGAATTCTATGTTTGTTATGGTTCCCTCTGGAACATCTATTTCTGTAAAGATAAATGCTCGCGGATCCGTCCTCAGCGGGAAGCCAAATGTTATATTATTGCCAAGAGTCACATCTGAAAAGAGACAATAACACCAGGACACGTGTTCTTTATTGTTCTGTTTAGTTTAGCTTATTATGTTTATTATACGAATCCTGAAGTGTCAAGAGATTTTTTTTACTAAAGAATGGAACATCCCATAGAATGGAATACACATCTCAGTCGGTCGGTCAGTCGGGTTGTCATTTGGGCCGAGCTGTCCAAGCACCGTTAATACACTATTAAAACCATAATGCACTAATTAACAGAATATGGACTTACTGACCTTCACTTTTACAGACTCCAATGATGACAAAGATGACGAGGATAGGAGAGTTCGACATTGTCATCACCTAGTTAGTTACAACCCGAGGAAGATACCTCCAATATGTTGTCTTGAAGAGATGGCGGTTCTCCTGAAATGAAATATCTATGATGAAGCCGAACCTAGACCTCATTAATATATACCAATATAAATCCATTTGTATTTGCTACAACCCTTCATATACCTAACGTCACTCTATAACGTCACTAACCTGTTCCATGAAGTTAATACTTACTGACCTAGACGTCACTTTAGGTCCGACTAACATCTTCTATGGGTGACTTCAAAATACCTTCCTTAACCTGTACAGAAGGCAATCGTTTTGACTAAAAGCTGAACTTTTGGCCACCCGACACCGTGTGGTGATCAAGGCGGGGGTCCGTACAGAGGTAGACATCTGGTGATAGGTGGCTGCAGCAGACTGTAGGCAGTTATAATGGGTGATACAAAGACTCTTGTATAATGTCTCGGTGGGGATTTCAATGCGTCGGAAGTAGGCCTCACACAAGAAAGGTTCATTATCTTTGACCTGGTTTTGCTCTACCATTAGCCTTAGACCACACCCCCACCCAGTAGAAGCCATGTTTGAAGTGGTGAGTGACACACATGCGTAAATACGCGCACAAGCACACAATGAGACCATTGTGATTATGATGAAGTAAGGTGAAAGGTTAATTCGGATATGTTCTAACGGATTGCATAATACCTGTCTCACAACATATTAAACATAAAATACAAATTGGGTGTCACTTTGTATTATATTCTGGTGTGTAAATTGTAAATGTGGAACGAACACTTGATTAAATTGTTGAAATAAACAATATGAATTGAAAAAATAATTAATTATGTGTGTGTTTGTTATTAAAAAAAAAGTTACATTAAAGAAAAGGACAACTCAGCCATAACATATCAGTGAATTTTGACACCAGCTATTACATAAGAGTAAATGATTCCATTGGCTGAACGAAGAAAGCTTCGGAATAAATCTAGCCTATCACCATCCACAAACAGTTAGTAACATACATACGTCACACCAGTAATATTACTAGTGAGCTCCGGTGGTCTAGCTGACAACATCGTGGATGGCTGACCACGTTAAATGGCGCTGCCTTGTCCACTGAATTATTAAAACAACGGGGGGTGTATTACACTATGGCAGTGACCACCCTCGTGGTATTTCAGCTCCATCTTACCGTACTGCTTTCCTGCGAGTAGTGGGGGAGGTGCGGTCTCAATCACTCCAACATAGAGGCTGTTCTGATCAAGCGACAGCCTGAGGATACTCCCCGAAATTCAAGTAAGCAAATAAAATTACTCGTTCTTTGAGATGTCCCCGACAATAACAGCACTCGGGGCTGAGCTATGATGACAAAGGAGAGGTCGTTTCGTAGAAAGGTACTACATACACACTGAGAGGAAAGACACCAAACCTGTCATTTATAGACATTATATTTTTGGTGTTGAACGTTATGATACTGTGAGGCATCGGGCAAGTCATACTCGGTCACATTTTTCAGATCATTAATTGTAAAAAAATATTATATCATAGTATTCTGGAAAAGAAACTAAATATCTGAAACTATAAATATGAAGCCAAAATAGTAATAAATCCAGTTTTATAGCATACAATTTATTTTCATTTTACATATGGCACTGAACTGACAAATATCGAGAAATAGCATTACTTAAAACACCGAATTCTCATGTACCAGTTCAAATCAGTAAAGAAGTTAATACAATTATTTGTACATCTAGTCACCTAATATAATCTGTCAATACACTTATACTATAAATATACTACAACCTCTTACATTAGGGTGTCTCTGTGTGTCTCTGTGTGTGTGTGTGCGCGCGCGTGTGTTATCTACGTCATCAGTATCTTAATGCATCGCAATATATCAATAATGGTATATTATCTATGTCGAAATCCTTGTTGTATTTCACAATATATTGCAATATGCCAATATATGTTTTAATAATACGAGTCATACAAGTTTCTAGCCTGTCTAAATAATTAATATTTTCAGTTATTAGCAGTCATGTGTAATACAGACACTGTAGTATCACATTATTAATATTATAATTAGTTGTAATTCTTACGTTTGTATTCTAATATATTGTAACTTTCAATAACTTCTAAGAATAAGGACATTTGATCAAATCTAGATTATTATTATTAATTTCCATTAATAATCTCAAGGCAACTGTTCTAATAGGACTCTATTAATCATAATAAAATCAATATTGTCATCATTTCAATAATAACAATAGACATCCGATTTAGATTGGTTATTAGCCAATAGTAGTTTTTGTATCACTATTATTAGCATGAAGTTTAAAATAATCTGGTAAGAAGATAGCTTTCAAAATACATTTCATGGAAACATTCATCAACTTGTACCACGATCATGTAGGATTTACATTTAATTTCATAATTCTGAAATGTGATTATATTAAACTGTTGATGGACATAAACGTTCCACTTCTGAAGATCCAGATTATGAATACAAATCGTCAATGCTGAACGTGACAGCACTGTTTATGCATCTGGGATTGATGCTTTTTGAGGCTGGAATGTATTTGATTCCTGCTGCCTGAATCTCGGTGTTAGAGGAAAGATAGAGATTAATGACGTCATGTTCATCCAACATTTCCTTTGATGGTGTACTCGTTGATCTAATCTCAACAATTGGTGAGGAAACATTATAAGGTAATTTGCCTTGGCCTTGACATTGAACAGGATCAATAAGTTCTGGAATATCAATGTTACTCTGAACTTGGGTAGAGGACATCAGGGCCACATTTTTTACCAGCTTTTCTACCTGTTGATGAATCCTGAAGTGTGTTCGCTACTATTTCAACCGTTTTCACTGTCACTGTTATTATGATCCATGTATGTAGTTCCAGATCGGAGAGGACTGGACTTTATAGTGTCTAAATCGGGTTGTTCCTCCTTAACTGGATTTACTAAACTTTCTCCTCGGCATAAAGTTTCTGAGTGTCGTTGAAGTTGACTCATTTCCAAACTTAAGTGCATTTTCTCATATGGATCTATTCTTTTCGCATCGGTAAGCTCACTATTTATATCCAGGTGGCGCTCACTCAGTTGAGTTTGTGTTACATTATTTAGACCTGGAGCATTTACCATTTCAGGCTGGCATGTAGATTGTTCTGTTACTAAAACATCCTTCAATGTTTTGTGACATAACCTGGATCTACCAATTGTACTATCCAATGAATACCCTTCCCTGCTTCTTGGGCTATCCTCCCCATTTAGGGCAATATATAACGTTGGATAACGTCTCTTAAGTTCTGTGTCCCTAATAGTCCAATCCTCTGGTGTCAAATTAGTCAAAGATGGAGATATGCCATCATGCATGGACTCACAACAACCAGATATACGATCTACATGTAATCCGCACGGTACTAGCTTCTGCGGTTGAGAGTCAAGTGATTTTGACTGATATATTTCTGGTCCTGGTTGTGACTGGAAAGTTACCGGTATGATATTAAACGGCTTCTCATCCTGAAATAAAATATAAACACCAGCAATAAACAACTTTGCATTAACTTCAATAACAATATATAAAGTAATCGATCAGTTATATACAGATACTGATAAAGAGGTTGATTAAAACATATGTTCTACATCCTTCCATTGGTTTATATGTACTTACAGTAGTATGAACAATGTCACAATTCTGTTTCTTCCTGTTGACAATGATGTCATTCCGTCTTTGTACACCCGATGAAAGATGATAGGATGGTGAAGATTTGGTTAATCCATTGTTCGGTAACTGGTCAGTTGATGTTCTTTGCGTGCTCATTTCTTTAAACCGATCTTTGGCTTGTATCCAAGAAGACGGACACATGTTCTGAAAGGTAATCTGCTTCAAAACCTGCAACTGTGCTTTATCTGCTCGACGCCCATATTTACCATCACGAGATGAGTTATCGTGTGTTATCTTTCCATTTTGATCATGCGATTTCACATTAGTTCTCGGTGAAGTTTCACGGTCATAGGGATTCATGGTTTTGCTACAACTATTATTTGATAACCGAGAATCAGTCTGTCTTCTCCAAATTTGAGCCAAACTGTGACTGCAATTTTTTACTTGAGCCAGCACTCTTTCATCTCGTATACATTTCTTTAAGTCATCATGGAATTGATGATTCTGTTCAACAAAAGTCCTGATCCCATTCACAGTTCCATGATTTCGGTGGTAGTCGCTTGACTGAATCAGGATTCTTTTATCTCCTTGGTAATTACTAGACTGGTTCCTGGTTCTTTGCTCTTGCTGACATTGACCAGCTTGATTGATGATATTGTGATGTGGTTGGTAGTGGTTCGATTGATTCACGATTCTTTTATCTTGCTGATATCCACTGGATTGTGTGGCGACTCTTTGCTCTTGCTCACATTCACACAATGGGTTCATGATTCTCTGATCACATTCACGATTACATGGTTGTTTACCATTCCTTGATGGGTTCATAACTCTTTTCCAGTGATCTCGCTGATAATACCTTGAATGGTTCAACAACCTTTGACCCTTCTCGTAATTAGTAATCCGCTGTCCGCTGCAGTGTGTCTTTTGTGTTGACTCTGCCATCGTTTGTTGTGATGAGCTCACTGAGCTGCCCCTCTCTGTGATATTCCAAATGTTGCGAGGATAACAATCATTCACCTGATATATTGGTGTCATATACGGAGCAGGTTGGTGTTGGATAGTAAATAAATTATTCTGTCCTATTCTTCTCTGACATCTAGCAACTATAATAGATACAAGGTACAAGTTATTATAATAATTATTACTACTTTATAATCTGATTATTTTTAATATTTGGCTTTCTGTTGTGTATTCATTAATACCCAGATTTATTTTACACGATCCCATCTTTATCGGATGACAATATTTCATCACAAATAATCATCTTAATGCTGTTTCTACAATTGTCTTCTCTTGTGTTTCATTAAAAATGTGACCAGCTCACCCCATGTCTAAAATATAATACATTTAATACAAAAAAAGGGGACGGCTCAGCCCATGTCTAGAATATAATACATTTAATATAGCAGTTGTAACAATTTCAACAGATATGTAATAGTAACCAGCATACATTAATTAACACTTTACACCATGATTTATTGTAAATTGCAACTAATAAATCCCATGTAATGTGTGCGTGTGTGTGTGTGTGCGTGCGTGTTTGTTCCCCATCTCTTTATAATTTCTGAGGGTTAATCAAGCTTGATTCTTGGTGATGTTAATATTGATTTATTGTTTATTGAAATATGGAATTAATGATAAAGTGATTGTGTTGGTGGTATTTTATCTTCAGGTTTTTTCCCCAGGGTAACCAACACGTCAACTACTCTAGAGGATTCATCATATCTATTCAAATCTAATTTGTAAGGACACACTATCAATAGTTATTCTGACTGATGTGGCAGATCATTTTGGTACGTTCTATATTGTAAATGATTCAAACAGAGTTGTACTGATAAACCTACATTCATTATTAAATGGAAATTTACTGAAACCAACATGATTAAATTTAAATAACTGCTGTGTTGGGGATTTTTCTGAAAGTTTAAATATTGATTGTCCTGACTCCTCTTATAATAAATTCATATCAGGCTTTAAAATTATATTCAATGAAGCCTTTCCCTTACTTAAAACACTATTCAATATAAACAAATATACTAAACATGGGTCTGAAATGGCTTACTGACATCTTCCAGACATAAGGCGAAGTTATTAAAAAAGAAACTTAGCAAACCAACGGATGAAAATATAAAATGCTAGAAAAAATAAAAACAATATCAAAAACAAGTGGTTGGTAGTAAAACAAGTAACAGGTACCAGTAAGCAAAACAATTAATCAAACTTGACCCACACTGAAAATAGACAGCAAATATATTTCAGTAGAAGCTGAAATAACAAATAGTTTCAATAAATACTTCTCAAAAATTGGTAAAACTACCTCTGATAATGTCCATAAGTTAGACTACCTCTGATAATGTACCTTAAAACACACCAAAAAGTGCTGACTATTTGAAAACAACTCAAATTAACAGTATAATTTTAGAAACTATAGAACCAGGATCAAGTTATCGAAATCACAAATAAATTAAAACCTAGGCTTGGTGCTGGTTATGATGAAATATCGGCTAAACTACTGAAAGAAACTATTGAATACAGTAAATATCCATTGACCCATATCATTAATACATCATTACTTACTGGTATCGAATCAATTGAAAAAACTTTTTGAACAAGGTAATGTGCTTCCTTAATGATAATAATATTCTATAGAAACATCAGTATGGTTTTTAGGAGAAACACTCAACAATCACCCAATTATACATTCATTAAATCAATGTGTGTTAGCTAATAATCCTATCTAATTGTTAATAATGCAAGTTATAAACAAGCATACAAATCCTTTACTTAAAAACTGTGAAATCTTTAAATTAAGTGACATGTATCAATACCAAATATGTTTGTTCATAGACGACTTTATTAGTATTTACTATTAAACTTCCTCATTCTTACGATATGTTCCATTTCAATTCTGATAAACAGGATGATTGTGTGATAAGACAATCTAGTTATATGAATGTAAATTGTAATTCAATGTAATTCTGCACTGTCTAGTAGTTGCCTTTATTTAATTTCTTATTATATGGAATAACTGCAATTAATGACACACAACCAGACTCGCAAATACACTAACAATAACAGTAGAGTTGTCAAATTAACTTATGATTAGTTAGGAATCAATGGGAAGACAACTTCGGCTATATTGCTTCCACAATTTCTATATATGTATTATACATTTTAAAATTACAACATGTACGCATTATAAGATTGAAATTGGAAATAAATATTTACCTGCATATGCATAAAATGTTGGAAACATACCATATTTTCTTATTACTCATGAATTATTAATTATATGTTCAAGCAAACAAAATTACAATACACTTATTGATAGATTTTCCAGTTGTTTATTTTGTTATTTAACTTAAGCTGAGACTCCATGCGGATACAGCAAAAATGGAACAGCATGTAAACAGACGTGCTCGAATCCATATGTCTGGATGCGGCATGCGATTTGTACTGCGACTGAGTACCGATCGGATACGGCAAACTGAATCGCTCCGTGTAGCGATTCGTATGGCAAAAAATAAAAACCGGACGGGGAATCCAGTATATGACTTCAGGGGCAGGTGTTTCCCGAATTTCTCCACATCAGATTGTAGTTCAAAACTTCGGCAGATTGCTGAATAAGCATTGTAAGGCTGTAACAACAGGATACTGTTTTAATAATAATTTTATAAGTAATTTTTGGGATTTAGATCTATAATGTATAAAATTTGTTTTGTGGGAGTAACTGACCCCCCTCTACACAAACACACACCTGTTTTGTTTTTCCTATCT
This sequence comes from Paralvinella palmiformis, assembly GCA_025642065.1. NCBI lineage: Eukaryota > Metazoa > Annelida > Polychaeta > Terebellida > Alvinellidae > Paralvinella > Paralvinella palmiformis. The sequence goes on along the minus strand of JAODUP010000711.1, from coordinate 63,094 downwards.
GTATTTCTGTTGTATTGCCATATTTTTAGCATGACAGACTGAAAACGCATGGGGACGCACGTACATATACATCTAGAATCACACAAATCGCCTGCCGGATACCGCGATGCCGCATCACGCATACATGGAATCTAAGCCTTAAGGCTTAACCAGATATAATTCCACATGGGTCACATTTTACAAGTCTGGGACAAACTTGGTAAAGCTTATTGGCCTTTTATGAGCGTCATCCTTCATTTGATATAAAGATAGCACCAAACCTCACCGCTCACCCCCTTCCTTCCATCAAAACAAACCCAAAGAATAGGGGCAGGCCATTAATGGTTGCCTGCTTGCCCAGGAAAAGTCAAAAGTGGGTTCAGGCAAGTGAAAATAACCCCTCGAGCAAGTGGCAGAATGCTATCATTTAGCAATAAAATTATCACTCATCCAGCAGCCAGCAATGACCGCCAGGTATCAAAGGCACGATCTTTGTTTACTTTTCAACTTGGCTGCCTGTTAGCTTCTGTGTAGCGGTAAGCTGAGATTCCATATACGCCTGGTTGTGAAATCATAGTGCTGCGCGAAAGAAGTTGGTGGTGGTCACCCGTTCCGCGATTTGTGGCCGGCCAGAGATAGTAGTCGCGGGGTTTGGTTGGGTTTGTACGGTATTAATGTATTCGTGGTGTGGGTTGAATGTGTGAAAGCTTTGTTAGCGAATGTTTGTTATGGTACAGCCGAATCCGGGACATTTAGGCAACATTTAACAAACGGACATTTAGCCAACATTTATGTGAGCTTTCACAATAAATATAGTTGTTCCAATAAATACAAAATAGTGTATGTAATTGTATTTTTGTAATTCGTCGTACGAATGTAAAAAACAAAGTGATGTCTCATACTGTATGTCTACATGTAAGACCAAAAAATTGAATGTTGGCTAAATATCTCCCCTGCAAATGTTGGCTAAGTGTCCGTTGGCTAAATGTCCGGATACGAGTATAGCCAAGTCAGCGGAGATTGCATCGAGGGACATGTGGGTCTCCACTGGACAACACACTGATTGTGCTGGTGGGGGGGGGGGAATTCCCTTTATATACCAGTTTTGATGTGTGGGAGGAGTTTTTAGTGGGTACTTTTCAATCACGTGTCAGCGAACTACCCACTTTTTGTAGTGGCTCAGTGACAGTAAGGACTATTGTGCTAAAAAAAAGTTAATGTAATGGCCTGAAGGATATAAAAATTATGAACTCACTTGATGTTTCATGGTGCCTGCGTACATGGGCGATAAAAAGCTCCGTCACCGTGAAGCTTTTGTGGCAGACGATACAATTATATGGAGCGACATCTACTGGCAAGAGGGAGAACCTCATCATCATGTGATTTGTATGATACTTCACGTGACTAGCAGCAAGAAAGAGGCCATTATAGTCACACGTGAAGCAGAGTCTATGTTCCTCAGTACCATGATAGTAAACCTCCTCAAATGGCTTAGGACTGAACCCGCTCCGGAGTAGGGCTACTAAACTCTGGAGGAAAATAAAAGAAATATAATAAATATTACAGGAACTGTGTCTTCTATTAATTATTAAAATAAAATAAGCTTAATTAACTTGCTGCCTATATTGCACTTAGATTACATACGGCTGACACGTACACATAAACGCACACAAACCTGTTTAGAGCTCGTATTATCACCGCCACGTAGATCTACTGATGGTGAAAATGGTGTGTTATTACAATACAATGATAACATTATGGCAGATTCCATTTATTATCATTATATCCTGTACTTTGAGTTCCCACAATCATGACAATGCTGACATCGTTTCGTCTCTAGCACATCACCAACTTGTTGTTGATCAGCCGATTCTTACGAACGATCTGAAAAACAAATATTTTATATTAAAAACATTCTCTTGAAATACAGCCAACTACTTCGTAATCACCATAGTTAAAGTATAATTTGAATGAACTCATAAATTTATAATTATCAAATGCAGTCAAAAATATTAGCATTTAATTAAATCGACTTGAAAACTACCAAGATCCGGGACTCGCTGGCCTGTCCCGGATATCGGCCTTAACGGGCGTTGGACATTTCACCGTCATGGAAGGCTCATCACCTGGAATATTTCCAATTTCTATAAGGTTCACCTCGACCCTGGACGATTCACCCACCTCCAAGTTAATTTAATTTTAAATATAAGAATATTTTATTTATTTTGACATTTACCATTCCTTTCGGGACGAGATTTTTTTAAATTTATTTAGTTTGCAATATTAAAAGATATTAATATATTATAAAACGTTATAATTGACATAATGCTGCAAAAACTGTTAATTGTTTGGTAAACGCTCTTTGATTTTACACATTAAGAACATAGCTATACCATGGCACACGGAAAAGGCCAACCAAAATAGAATAAACATGTTATCATTGACACAATAAGACTAATATGGTCATATAACTAGAAGATAACAGTTGAAACACTAAAACGTTTTTCGTAAGCAGCTTGACGAGAATATATTCATTGCACCTCATATACGTGGTATGCGGCGTGCGTGATGCGGCATTTGTGTGATTCCATATGCGCCTTCTGAAAAGTATCCAGATCCTCAGCCTTAGCTAAACAGTCTCCCTCTTTCAAATCTCCGACTCGTGTAGTCTCCGGATCTACTTTATTCCTATGAATTCTACTCACTCTATAAACTCTACTCGAAACTGTACAAAACAATACACTCCTCGAAACTTATCGAAACCCTGAAAATCTACTAAAAAACTCACAAACTCTATTAACAACAAAATATATATATAGTATTAGTAGTGAAATTGTCCCCTCAGCACCGTCATCGTTGTTGTCCGTTAAACCCCCCCCCCCCACACAAGGTCACCTGGTCCAATCATCGCTGACTTGGCTGAGTCAAGAACAATCCCTCAGTAAAAACTCCTCCTACACATTGCACTGGGTGACCCTTTTATCCCATAAACCCATGCACATATTGCATGTTTGCCACACCCCGAAAACATTAATACAACCAAGCCCCGCGGTCCTGACATCCATACCCGGGCGCCTCCAACAACTGGCCAGCCAGAAACTGCATTGAAAACGGACAAAACTGTATACAAAAACCACAAAACGACAACGTTCCCCAGCTCGTAGCCCATGTATTCGAAAACGTGAACGATACGAAGTTATTGGATATGTCTCCATATTTTGTTCGTATTTTTTTCTAAATTCTAGTAATCCTCAACCTTATGTAAATGCTTTAAATTAATGACTTTATCATTGTAATTGCGAGTTGAGACATAGTCTCAACTAAAAGCTCCGGTGCGTGTGCAAATTTATGGACCAGTTGAATTGTTTGATGTTAGTAATAATTAGTGATCGCCAGTACGTGTCGCTTAAAGGTTTGTTGCCGACCAATTGTGGGGTCAAATGGGTGCTAAATCATAGTTCACCGGTTGATTGACATGCGAAAGAAGTTGGTAGTCAGCCGATCGTGCCACATGGGGGTTTCTGACCTGCCAGTTGTTGGAGGTGCACGGGTGTGGATGTCAGGGCCACGGGGCTTGGTTGTATTGCTTGCTTGTAGTTCGGGGAGTATCCCCAGGCTGTCGCTTGTTTGGCACAGCCTCTATGGTGGAGTCCTTCTCCGTAGAGTTTCTGTATCTGAAAATTACTTTGTAAAGTTCCGGTCCCGGACGTACCGGTGCCGAACCTTTACAAAAACTTTACTGTGTGTTTGTTTTTTGCCAGATGTAGGGATCTTTTTTAAATAAGGGTATTATTATGTGTGGCGTGGCTGTGACTTTGCGTATTACAATGACTGCTTTTTCTGTGTCGGTTAGGTTGTGTTGTGCCGGAGTTAAGAGTTGTTTAAGAGGTTGTCGGCAGGCTGGGAAGGCGGGACAATTAATTAGATAGTGGACGGGGTCGAAGTTTTGATTGCAATGTAAGCAGAGTGCTTTATTATTTGGGCCGACAAAGCTTTTTGTGTGCACCCAGCAGCGGAGGCGGCGTATGTGTACGTCTGCTATTCTGTTGTTTATGATGTGAATGCCGGGCACAATGGTTTTATTGTACCATGTACTTAATTTGGCTGTGTCTTGATTTGGTGTTATTTGTTTGTGAAGATATTCTGTTATTATGTGTTTGTAGGCACCTGGTGTCTGTTCTGTGTGTAGGATGTTGGTTAGGTTAGTGGCTTCGTTGGCCAGAGCGTCGGCTCGTTCATTACCCTCGATATTTGTGTGGCTTGGTTGTATTAATGCACAGCCTCTTATATGGGGCTTTATTAATTTCATGCATGATTTACTGCAGGACATATGGCTGGCGCCGAGTGCTCCGAAATAAGCCAAAATAGTGCTCACTCCTCGGCTCCTTACCATACACGGTTCCGACCTGTGACCTTAAAAGAAACCTTTTCAGGTCAATGGTTTCGATGCTCGGCTTCCTGCTCCGCGTCCGAGCCTTTAGCGGCAGCGAACAGGTTTCCGATGCTCGGCTATGCAACAACCAAAACTTGATGTTTGATTATGACGAAGTTACTTATTCACTTTTGTCTTGAATACCGAATAACTTCAATAAGGAACAAGTTAGAGATCGCCAAAATATGAATCCGGGACATTTAACTAACGGACACTTAGCCAACGGACATTTAGCCAATATTTGAAGGGGGGACATTTAGCCAACATTCAGTTTTTTTATATTATATTTATGTGAGTTTTCATAAATATAGTTGTTTCAATAAATACAAAACATTTTAGGTAACTGTATTTTTGTAATTCATTGTACAAATGTAACAAACACAAAGTGATGTCTCATATTCTAAAACTTCAAACACGGATGTTACATGTAGTCCACAGCTGTTATATTCAATCGTCATAGTGTATGTAATTGAATTTTATTCAATTCATTGTACGAATGTAATGATCACAAACAAATGTCTTATACTCTAAAATTTGAAAACACAAACATTGCATATAATACATTCATTATTTCTGACATTGTTGTCCATAGGTGTAAATTGTCAATATTCCTATTATTAAGTCTACATAGTATACTTCTAATATATTTGTTTGTGTTATCTATATTGTTTCCATATTTTGTATTTCTTAACTAGGCGCTAAGTATAAATATACTTGAATAAAATATTGAGTCATTTAAGAACAGAAAAAAACCATAGCGAGCCATAATAATCTCATTTAAATTTATCGCTCAAATAATGACACGAGTATTTCTTTATAGTGTCTGTAATTAACAAACATCAAAATGCTCAATGACTTCAATGCCATTCCATATCTTGCGTACAGTTATTGAATTTTGGCTTAAATACAGATGTATACCTGTATGATTTAAAAACGTGTGACACTGTCAGTCACAGACTACCGGTATGTCACGGACTCGATAACCATATTCTCGTTTATCCCACATATTATCATGCAACAAACCTTGTCGGATCAACAAATTCTGACTGTACATAAAACAGAATCACTGTAAAGGAAGCCAGATCTAATTGCCCTGGGGCCCTTTTATCCTACTAGCCTATAGAAGCCACTGGTTCCAGGTGAAAGAAGTTTAGTGTCATTGGGGATGGTCTGGTCAACTTAAGGTACACCAAACAGAAGCACTGTAAACAAAGCCAGATCTATTTGCACTAGGTGACCCATTTATTTGATAGTGTCTTTCACATACATGCGTTTTTATTAGCACACTACTCAATATTTGGAGTACGGACAGTTGCTCTGAACTTTAATTCCCTAATAATTGGTAATATTTATCCCAATAATTATATAGGTAATATGATACTAAGAAATATATTTCTGAATTAAAAATCATTTAATTTTTTTTAAATTTTCCTCATTAACAATTCACTGGTGAGTAAGTGTCCATTTTTTTTTCATTTTGTTTGGTGAGCAACTGTCCGGGTGAGCAACTATCCTACACCCTAATATTTGACACATGAATGTCTACATGAATAGTGGGAATATAACAAAATAATGAGTTATTATTCTTCTGCACACAGAGTGAAGATTGTCTATCTGAACAATTAAATAGTCTAATTCAGCACTACCTCTGAGAATCCTATAGCAGAATACCAGCTTAAAAGCTTTACTATTGCATAGAAGATTGTGCACTTTAGTGTGAATATTTACAAAGTTTGAAAATATTCACTCACTTGATGCTGATGAAACTGAATCCATTGAACATTTTGTGTAGTGGACTATTATTAGCTTGCTGATGATCACACTTTTGGCACATTTCTTATTTCCAACGGCAACATGTAAAAAATGTTCCCAAGTGGAATTCTCTAGTCTTCCACCTTTATAGAGTACTAAAGGCTGGATATCAAATAATAATCACAGTATTAGTTCGATAATTTAAGCCAATATTCAGCTATGTATTAATGTGATAATTCAGACAGGCTTTCTATACTGAGGTAAAATGAAGTCACATTTTAAAACTATGATATATCACCTGGGTTCAGTCACATCTTAACAACATTACAGTACATGTAGATCTATGTGTCAATATCGGATAGAGGATAATCTGAGACTATTAGATTATCTGCCGTATATACAAGTAGTAATAACCCACATACCAGATATACTCATATAGTTAAGTAGTTAACGGTGTTAATAACGTCTGTGTTAAAAACCTCCCTATTTATGTATAATAATTAACGGAGAAAACAGTATACATTAATATAAATATACAAATTGTACAAAAAGCAGCAATAATTATTATGTTGCTAACATCTTATCTAAAGATAGGCCTATATTTGCAACATCCATAAAGAGAACATAATATTGACAGAACTCAAAAATATAACAATATACATGTAGATGTAACTTTGTAAGATGAAAATTTTGAGTGTTGGCTAAATGTCCCCCTGCAAATAGATCTATTGGCTAAGTGTCCGTTGGTTATATTAAATGTCTGGATACCAACAACAGCCTATGATAAAATGATTCAAATCTCATCTGGATCACGGTTTCAGGATCTCAAGAATCGATCGAAGCCGAAATGGTGTAGCTAAATCTATAGAATAGATCTATATATTTCCATGCTCTAGTCTAGACCATCTAGATCTAATTAATTGGTGAAGGCAATTAACTTTAAAATCCCCAACCTTTTCTTATCTAGATCTAGTCAAATATAGATCTAGATCTATCACTGAATATTCATTATAAATCTCAAAATAATAATAAAACTGCTCACCTTTTTAAACAGTCTTTTAGATCTAGTCTATCAGTTACTGAGTTAGGTCTATTTGACTAACGTCTGTAGAATCTAGATCTATCAGTTAAGTCTAGGCCTAGTATCTAGACTAATAATGTCTGTAGATCTAATCACTATATTCCTGTTACATGTCGGTAAATTAGAGTCATTTCCATAAGAAATCAAAATACTAAACGTCGGATTACAGCAGGATAAAGTCCAAATTAAAATCGTAGAATGCGGAAGAGTCTGGATCACAAACTCAATAGATACTCGGCCGGGAGAGTATGACTTGACAGGATCTTCGTTTGTTCTTTACCCAGTCGTGGTAAAGGGCCGCCTACTATCTCATTTGCTTATCTTTTTGATCCTAATATCCAGTTTACACCGTGATCCAGAACTTGGCCTCCTGCTGGGGGAAACCCGTCGCCAGCCCAAAATCTTATCCACGTGACCCCTAGACTCCGCCCACTCGGATAGGAAAGCTTTCTTCTGTCTTGTCTTTCATGTATAATACACTCAGGCAGTGACCACCCTCGGGGTATTTTGGCTCCATCTTTCCGTACTTCTCCCCTATGAGAGGTGGGGAGGTGCTTTGAACAACCGCTCAATAAAAGGGAACAAACTGGAAATAAGTGCTTCCGCTTTCGTTTACAATCCCTGTTTCAATCAACCCCCCCCCCTCAGAAGAGAAAGCGCACACGGTGTCCAGATGGATATATTCGTCTGAAATAAACTCAGATTTAAAACGAGGAGTGAAATGTAATTTATGACGACTGAACAAAGCGCATCCAAAATTAGAAGATTACATGATAAAATGTCTCCTTTGATCCACGCGTAAGCACGAGACAGCTGAAACCGGATATAAACCAAATAATAAAACGAATCCGGAATAACCATGAGGCTATTAAACTGCCAATACAACAACACCACCTACAGGTGATTAGCTCTATCTGGCACACAAAGATGGCAAGAAACGATCAATAACATCCCACATCAAAGAGACACCGGTCCACTTCAGCAAATCTTTGATAAACATCATAAAACGGGAGAAAGATGAGGTCCCTAGAGAAATACAGGTTATGAAAATCAAATAGTCAATTGTATAGAAACTTCAATCCGGAGTGATAATACCAGTCTTATTTTGTTATCTTATGTCTTTATCATTGAAGGCGGATGGACGAAATATCTGGAAGCTATAATTGTATGTTAGAATATAATGGTGTGTGATGAATACTATCTGTATCAACGCCAAGTCAATAACGCCATGGCTATATTGGTCGGAGGCTGTCCACGTTAAATGGCGTTTTCGTTTCCACTGAATTACTAAAAACAGAGGACATATTAATATCCCCTGAGGACTTAATACACTCTGGCAAGGACCACCCTCTGTAAAGTATACCGAATGGCCTGGTTCATTGTAAACCTCGGCAATTACCAAGCCGTTAGTATTCAGTGAACCTTCACACATTTACCCAAAACACACGCAGCGTGATACACTAAGCAGCGGGCATCATATTATTTAGAAGTAACCAATAAACAGCAACGCGAAAACCACATGGATAGGACTATACTGACATTTATTGACATGAAAGGCCTGGAAAGAGATTGGACCCAAAACGAACTGTTGCTATAAATAAGCAATAAACGGTGTCATGAAATCCAGACGGGATAGGGTTAGATTTATGCATGACCGATATGAAAAGATAGTATTAGATTAGTTAGAAAAAAATTGTCATCAATAAAGTACTGACACGATCAGATAATCGCCTGGCCGCAAGTATCATACTGGATGTATGTTCCTGAAATTACTATATTATCTAGTAACGACGGGATCATAGATCTAGTGTGACCGCCCACTGACCATCATTATCAAAAACAAAAAATAGAAAACCCTAGACCCACAAGGGGCATTCGCATTAGATGGCAGATTAAAAGGCTTTTATTTGGTTTTTGATAACACTATATATATATATATATATATATATATATATATATATATATTCCTATTTAGCTATATAACAGGGGGTGGCAATTTTAATAATTACCCTAATAATTGGTAATATTCATCCCAATAATTATATAGATAATAGGATACTAAGAAATATATTTCTGAGTTAAAAATTATTTTTTATTAAAAATTCCCTTTTTTCTTATTAAAAATTCACTGGTGAACGAACAAGTGTCTACTTTTTCATTTGCTTGGTGAGCAAGTGTCCAGGAGCGCAATTGTCCGGTGAGCAACTGTCCATACACCGTTCTCAACCACTCCAACATAGAGGCTGTGCTAAATAAGCGACAGCCTGGGCCGGGATTCTCCCCGAAAAACAACGCACGCATCATAGATCTACATACAGTGCCGTTCGCAACTCCATACTGACGCATTTTATTAGAGACAGTCATGTTAAAATAAACTCTGCTAGACTTAGCGTCAAAACATATCGAGTCTTCTGCCTTCGGTGTGTGAAGAAACGCGCAACTAAGCTTGTAGAATTACTGCCGTCCGAAATATCTCTCTTACGTACAAGCACGTGCGCGGCGGTACTAGAATTCTATACTTCGTGGTATTTTGACTCCACCTTTGCGCACTGCTCCCCTCTAAGTTGTGGGGAAGAATATAAAAACAGCCACTTAATAAAAGGGACCACACTGAAGATAAGTGTTCCCGCAGTTAATTTAGAACCGGCCAATTAGAGACTGGCTAGAATTTTGCCCCGGTGACAAGATTCCAGCTGAACTATTTTCAGCTAGATAAAAAATACCAGGGTGGAAATAGCCGCAGTCTTTTTCCAACGATGAAAGTAAATAAGTTTATTAAAATAAATTTTTCATACTTCATGTTAATCCTGCGAAAGATATTCTTTGTAGAATATCCTTGTGTCTGCCGTAAATCCGTTAGAAGGACTGTACTTAAACAGCTAGCCAGCTCCGGATTGGTCGGTCGATTTGCTGAGGATACACGGAAACACTGAAATTATCGAATGCAGGAGGACATCATGATAAGTGGGCGATAATCGCTAATAATATTAGAACAGCCTGTATGATGGCCTGTACTTCCTCATTTATGTGAAATGGTTGTATGGGGGGAGGTCGTACGATTGAATTGCTTCTTATCTACAATGGAACCATGTCCATGGCTGGAATTAAAAGTTCAATCAGCCGACGTTGTTATACGCACTGCAGTGTACGAATTCACACTACAAACTTATCTTGTGATGGGCAGAGAAATGAAATACAAATGGAACGACTTACATGTATTTCCATTAAAACACAAAATGGCCATAGCAAATATTCTTAATTTTCAAAATATCAAACTTACAGATTGGCAATTTTATTACATCATAAAGGTTACACAACTTCCCAAATGAGAAAACAACTCTCATGGTTAGAGAGAGGTGGATACAAGCATTAAATAGAGCTAACCTTATAATCACGGCCATCCCCCCAAAAGACCAGTGGCTATGTTCTCGGGAAAAGCAAACTAACAACAGACCCCGATATCAACCTTCGCCACTCAAATGTCGCAAGGTTTGGGTTGCTCAAAACTGATCTTGCTGTGAGATTTAAGATACGAAGTGGCTATAGGTCCTGACACGGAACTACACTTTTACTGCTATTGGTCCAGCACATTTCCGGTTTTGGTGGCGTATATAATGCATCTGCTGCCAGGAAATATCACAATATTCAGCTTGAACTTATCAACTAGCCCATGTTTGAATTAATTAACAAATGTTACATACTTAATAAAGGGGGATAAATAATTATTCTTGTACTTATGATTGATTTGATTTATTTTGTTTCGTTTCATGATCTATTTAGGTTTTACGGGAGCAGTAAAGAAAGATGTAGCCGAAATACCCAAGGTACAAGTTTACTTCCTGAGAATGGATCCCTTACATCCCCCCCTTTTAATTAATTCAGTGGAGACGGCAGCGACATTTAACATGATCAAACAACCACGATGTACCGTGTTGCTTGCATGCTACCTTGACAGAATTGCACAAATACTTCGGTTTAGGGTTATGATCAGTGTTAGGCAGACAGTGCCGGAGCTTTAGTAAATGCATAAGGGTTCCGGTAGCCGGCAGTGTGTTATATTTTATCGGATGTTCGGGAAGGTGCGCATGCGCAGTTGAAGTGCCGGAGCCCCAGCTACTTGGATGTACCTCCGGGTCTGGACCAATAGCCACAGCCTATAAAATATCAGACAGTCTTTGCAACTAGATATTCAATACTTGGTTGACGGCTACGTCTAAGGTGTTGGATCCTCTCCTGGCTTGGCCAAGAAAGGAACAGAATGTTCGCCACAAAACCTGCCAGATACAAACACCTACCTGCCCTCGGCAATAATTGAGTGCACTGAGCTCTTTATTGATGTTTCAATGGATCCTCGCCTGCAATCTTCTACGTGATCAGATTACAAATACAGACAAGTTCTTGGTTGCCGTTGCCCGTAACTCTGCCATCAATTTCCTTTAATCTGTTTGCAATAATTGAGTATCTGACAAAGCCATAATAATAGATTCGGGAAACGTTTCTAAGCTAGATCATCTTGATATGTGTAAGTCAAACATTCTATACAGTGATCTCTATAGAACAATGAACACACTACTCTTCGCGGAGAAGTGTTTCTATTCCACAAAGATAGAGGAATGTGGAAAAGATCAAAAGAAACTCCTCAAATTAACTAAGAACTTGATGGGAAGTAACTCAAATGTAAATCTTCCACATTTTACGTCTGCTGAACTCCTGGCGGACAAGTTCAGCAATTATTTCATGAGGAAAGCAACAATCATCAGGAATAAGATCATTTCGGATACCCCCAAACACTACCGGCGATATTTCCATGGATGCAGATATTATGTTTAATCGAAATATGCTCGAAATGTTTCGACCGACTTGTGAGGTTGGGTTTGAATGAGATACTAATCAAGTCATGTGACTTGGATCCACTGCCCACTTGGCTTTTGAAGAAATTGGTGGATCAACTTCTACCGCTGATAACAGCCATTGTTAATAGGTCAGTGGATGAATCAGTGATGCCGTTGTGTTTGAAACGAGCCACCATAACCCCTCTGCTTAAGAGACCTGGATTGGATAAGGAAGAGATGAAGAATTATCTTCCTATTTCTAACCTTCCTTTCATCTCTAAGCTAATTAAAAGGGTAGTAGCAAGGCGTTTAGAAGAACACTTAGAGCACAATGATCTTAATGACATTTACCAGTCTGCTTACCGTAAAGGTTATTCACCAGAAACTGTTCTTTTGAAAGTGCACAGTGACATTGCTGAGGCTCTTGATGAAGGATCCATGATAGCATTATTATGCTTGATTTATCCGCAGCTTTCGACGTAATCGATCACCCAATTCTACTGAAGCGTTTAGAAATTTCTTTTGGAATCAAGGAAAAAGCTTTAACTTGGTAAAGTCGTACCTCGCCGAAAGAACTCGGTGTGTTTCAGTGGCCAATGAAACATCGCCAGATGTAGGTCTTCTTTTTGGTGTACCACAGGGATCCGTTTTAGGACTAAAGAATTACTGTATGTATACCAAACCAGTTGGTGAAATTATTAAACGGTATAATATTAAATATCATTATTATGTTGATGATACACAAGTGTACATGACTTTGAAGTCATGTGATACATGGGATGATATTTCATCTTCAATTGAAGCTTCTATTACAGACATAAGTACTTGGATGAACAGCAACCTGCTGAAATTGAATAAGGACATAATTCATTGTTTTCCCATCCAAACAAAATGTAAAGAAAATTGAGAATCTCCGAATTAAGGTAGGATCTAGTTATATAAATTATTCCATGTCTGTAAGAAATCTAGGGCTTGTATTAGATAATACCCTAGGAATGGAGAAGCAGGTAAATTATATATGTAAGTCCTGTTATTATCAAATAAGAAACATATTACTTATTCGTAAGTACATATTATATGAGACATGCAAGACTTTAGTCCAAGCCCTTATTTTTTCTCGACTGGACTATGGCAATGCATTACTATATAATAGCTCCCTCTCTCTCTCTGACCAACCGCTTACAGCCAATGCAGAACTGTGCTGCATGACTGGTGATACGCACTCGCAAAAGGGAACATATAACACTAGTTTTGTTCCAGCTGCACGGGCTTCCTGTACGTTTCAGAAGGACACTGAATGGCCTAGATTGTGCCGATGTGTCGTTAAACAACATTCATCCATCCATTCATCCATCTTGTACGTTTCAGATCATTGCACAATATCCTGTATCTTACGCTCAAAGTACTGAATGGAACAGCACCAGTGTATCTAAGTGATCTGATCGAAAAATATATACCAGTGAGAATGCTCCGATCTGAGTCCTATTCACTTTTGAGGATACCAAGAAGCCATAGAGCAATGTACGGAGAGCGATCCTGCCGAGCGTCAGCTCCCAGGCTGTGGAACGAGTTTGCCAAACCACATCAAACTCGCAGCAAGTAGACATATATCTTGCAAGGTTCTTAAAACCCATTTATTTAAATTGGCGTATTTATAATATTAAACCAGTTTATTATGTATGAAATGTATCTGATCTATATGAGCTCAGAATATGTTTTAATTGTGTTTTAAATGTTTTAAATGTGCCTTAGAGAAATTTTGGTTGTATAAGGCGTTATATAAAATACTACTATTATATATATTATATATATATTATAAGAACTCAACATACAACGAGTCGTTCTGGGGGAAGTTTTGCTTCAAAACGTATTAGTGTTAAAGAGACACCCGCATCGAACAGACCCATCATTAACAATGGAAGTCGTGCAAATGCATTCACCTGACTATGGTCGCATTCACTTGATGCATGTGAACAGTTCACAGGCCTATCGTTTGGCGAAAAGACAAACTTCTTGATGGCCAAAGGGTGTTGTTTTAGTTGTTTGGGATACGGACACCACCGAAAAGACTGTCGGCAGAAGAGAACGTGTAAAGTGTGCTACGGTCGTCATCCAACAACACCGCAGATCCCAGACAGAGTTAGAGAACTCAGTGAATCACCTTAATTCACGAAACAAGCCTATGGGAAGAACCCACCCAACGTTGTGAGTTCTTGCCAACGTTCTACTGCTACAGAAGGCACAATGGCGATCTTTCCTGTGGGAGTTAGGAAGAAGGGATGTATTAGGTCGATGGTTACATACACATTTAGTGACTCGGGCACTAATGTGTCATTCAGCGCTGAGAACATCGGGCATTAACTAGGAGCAAGGGGAAACGCGTAAAGCTGTCCATTGATACAATGGGTGCTCCATCTGTGATGCACACATATGAAGTTGGTGTTCTTGAGATACTAGATCTTCATAAGGAACACTGCCTACCAGTGCCTATCATGTACAGCAATGAGAGGATGCCAGTCAACAGAAGCCATATTCCCACCACTGAAGATATTAGCAAGTGACCTCACTTGAGTGACATTGTGTTGCCGGTCGTTGATAGCCATATAGGTCTTCTTCTTGGCAATAACGCGGCAGATGTTTGTGCTCCGCTAGAAGTTCACGTTGGACCTTTAGATTCGCCACATCTGACAAGACCCACATTATGATGGATTCCCTGGAATGTACTTCGTGAAGGATCTCACAGTTCTGTCGCAGTATAGTAAACAGAGCTGACGTAACCGCGATTGAAATGTTATATGAACTGTCAACATGGAATTTCCTGAAATATTTACCAACGATAAGCGTTAACACTCAGTAGAGGATAAGTTATTCTCCCAAACGCTATCCTCATCACAGAAAGTTGTGGATGGTCATTACCAGTTCCAACTTCCATTCCGTGAACACCATCCATCACTCTTAAACAAGTTTTCTTCCACTTCTGTGTCGAAAATCGCTGAAAAATAAACACATACAGGACCAAGAGTTTCAGAAGGATTATAATCTGTTCATAATGACTCTAGTGGACAGGGGATTTGCGAAGAAAGTCCCAGAGTCCGAGTTCGATCGGTCAGATAGTAAGACCTGGTACCTGCCTCAACATGGTGTAGAAGAAAACCAAGGCAGTGTTTGATTGCAGTTCACGGTACCAAGGAATCCAAGACGACTGCCACCAGGAATCTCTAGTGATTCTGATAACTATGTCCACCGTAGATGGCGCCAAATAAAATATTTAGCAATTGTTTTCTGGGTTCACTGGCAGGGAGAGTACATCCCATTCTTACAGAAACGACAGAAATGGTTACAGACGAAGAAATACTTTCCATTGGTGATATGGTTTTGGTCATGGACAATTTACCTCGTAACTCCTGGATGTTGGGACGAGTAACAAATGTTCATCGCGAAAGCCACCCCCTCAAAGACAAAGACCTCTTCGTTCCAGAGACCAGTGAATAAACTCTCCGTGTAATTAGAAGTAGTTAAATAGATAATAGTAATTATGTTATGCTGTGTACAATGATTATATTCTGATTGCAATGTCTGTATACTGACATTTGATTACAGAGAAAATTATTGTAGATAATTTTATATTTCGGAAAAGATAAAGTTTGACTTTATTATTAGAAGTGAATGAGTCACAGGGGAGTGACTTGGTCACAGGGAGCCAATTGGTGGATGGTATTGTAAGTCAAACATTCACATATGCGCTTCTTTTGTCCAATGTGTTTTGTTTGTCCTTCGGGGCACTGGGTGTGTATAGTCATGGCCAGTACTCTGTTAGATCTATGCTTGGAGTTGAGCCAATGATCGCCTGTTCGTGCCGTTAGTCGATTTGTGGCGGCCAACTGTTGGGGTCTCACGGGTGTGGAATCTCGGTTCTCCATGTGATTGATGTTGGGAGGTGAGCCAATGAGCGCCCGTTTGTGACGCTGGACGGTTTGTGGCCGCCATTTCTAGGAATCACACGGGTGTCGATGACGTGGCCGCGAGGTTTGGTTTGGTTTGTTTTGTTAAGGGAAGTGTATGATTTGGCAGTATCCGTTGCTTATTGTTTATTTGTGGTGTGTTAATGTCTGTCTCTGTGTGTGTGTGTGTGTGTTTTTTTTTCTTTCAGGGTACATATAAAGAGGCAACAGGCACAGAGCATCAACATATCTAAACATCCTTCGAGACCTACCTCCATAAATCTAAATACAAATACAACTATGCATACATTAATCTAAAAATAGAATGTTCCATACCTCCACATATTGATAGATGTGTGCGTATACCTAAGCATGTGGTTGGTCTACTCATCAGCCTGTGGGAACCAGTTAATTCGCTTTTCGTACGCGACAACTATGTCACGCCCACAGGAAAGCGGCTACATGCAGGCTACGTACAAAAAGCGGAAGCACGTAAAAAAACTAAAAAAACATACCATTTGATACCACAGCTCAGTGAGCTCCGGTGGCCTAACGGTTAAGCACCCGGCAATTGGTGCCAACGGTCACAGGTTCGAACCCCGTAAGAGGTCGAAACTTTTCCAGGGATTAATTTCTCGGCTCACTACATCATGGGTGGCTGACCACGTTAAATGGCGCTGCCGTCTCCACTCAATTATTTAAAATAAAGGGGGACGTTAAAAACTCCCTGAGGACGTAAACACTCTGGCAGTGACCACCCTCAGGGTATTTCGGCTCCATCTTTCCGTACTACTCCCCTGTGAGTGGTGGGGGAGAAGATTTCTCAACCACTCCAACATAGAGGCTGTGCTGATTAAGCGACAGCCTGGGGATTCTCCCCGAACAACAAAACCATAAACCATACCACAGCTCGCAGCAAACAACACGTGCGTGTGGTTCAATGGTGACTTGCTACATACGGTATCCAGACATTTAGCCAACGGACATTTATCAACGGACATTTAGCCAATATCTGAAGAGGGGACATTTAGCAAACATTCAAATTTTTCATCTTACATGTACATGTATATTGCTATATTTTTGAGTTTGGGTATGCTCTGTCAATATTATGTTCTCTTTATGGATGTTGCAAATATAGGCCTATCTTTAGATAAGATGTTAGCAACATAATAATTATTCCTGTTTTTTTTTACAATTTGTATATTTATATTAATGTTTTCTCCGTTATTATACATAAATATAAATAATGATATGTCAGGGTTGGGAGGTTTTTAACACAAACGTTTGTAACACCGTTAACTACTTAACTATATCTGGTATGTGGGTTATTACTATTTGTATATACGGCAGATAATCTACTAGCCTCAGAATAACCCTCTATCTAATGTTGACACATACATGTATTATAATGTTGTTAAGATGTGACTGCATAACCCAGGTGATATATCATAGTTTTAAAATGTGACATCATTTTGCGTCAGTATAGAAAGCCAATCTGAAGCAGTGTTACACTTTCTCATGATCATAGTGTTATATCACATTGATACATACCTGCATGTTGGCTTAAATTATCGAACTAATACTGTGATTATTATTTGATATCCAGCATTTTAGTACTGTATAAAGGTGGAAATAAGAAATGTGCAAAGAGTGTGATCATCAGCAATAATAGTCCACTACACAAAATGTTCAATGGATTCAGTTTCATCAGCATCAAGTGAGCGAATATTTTCAAACTTTGTAAATATTCACACTAAAGTGCACAATCTTCTATGCAACAGTAAAGCTTTTAAGCTGGTATTCTGCTATAGGATTCTCAGAGGCAGTGCTGAATTAGACTATTTAACTGTTCAGATAGACAATATTCACTTTGTGTGCAGAAGAACAATAACTGTCATTATTTTGTTATATTCCTACTATTCATGTCGACATTCATCCCTGGTGAAAAGATCATGAACTATTCAAGAATCGTGCATGAACAGTTCATGCACAGAATTCATGAACAACACATGAACAGTTCATGAATGGTTCTTGAACATGAAATGGTCATATTCATGAAAAATTCATGAACATTTCAAGGCACAGAGTTCATGAACTGTTCATGAACGTTTCAATGCACATGGTCCATGAATATGTCATGAACGGTTCTTGAACATGAAATGGTCATATTCATGAACAGTTCGTGAACTTTTCAAGGCACAGAGTTCAGGAACTGTTCGTGAACATTTCAATGCACATGGTGATGATGTCCATGAACAGTTCGTGAATGGTTATATTCCTACTATTCATGTAGACATTCATGTGTCAAATATTAGGGTGTAGGACAGTTGCTCACCCGGACAGTTGCTCACCAAACAAAATGAAAAAGTGGATACTTGCTCACCGGTGAATTTTAATGAGGATTTTGTTTTTAAATTAAATGATTTTTAATTCAGAAATATATTTCTTAGTATCGTATTACCTATATAATTATTGGGATGAATATTACCAATTACTAGGGAATTAAAGTTCATAGCAACTGTCCGTACTCCAAATATTGAGTAGTATGCTACTAAAAACGCATGTTTGTGAAAGACACTATCAAATAAATGAGTCACCTAGTACAAATAGATGTTTACAGTGCTTCTGTTTGGTGTACCTTCAAGTTGACCAGACCATCCCCAATCAACATCACATACAATAAATATATTGCTGAAACAAGACACTCTAACCTACCAACTTCTGTTTTATTAAGTTTATTTCAAGAAAAAGAAACATAACATGCAGAACAATAGTCAAATCTAACATTCAGCGCATGCCTGTCTATAGATTATATACTACAACAACTGACTTATTTCTGACAACTTAATAATAACTGAACACCTGAAGATAATTGTCTTAGCTCAACAGAACATTCATTATACTCTCAACAACAACAACAACCATAACTTGATATCAACATTATGCTGAAACATATACACATGAATCAATAACAATTTATCTAAGCATCAATTACTGAAATATTTATGAACGCTTTCAATACACAACATATACAGACTTGTGTCAGACTATTGACTAAATAATTACAAATTAACTCTTGTTACACATACATTAAATGCACATCTGTAAGGAGTAATATATATATATATAACTTGTGACATTCACTCAGCAATCACTTACATAAATACATAAATAATGAAACAGATCTAATGTCCATGTAAAAAGGAGTAAAACAATACAAATTACAACTCCAAGAATAACAATTCACCAAAATTACACTAAAACAAACATATATATAATCGATAAAAACTTACATAAGTGACAATTACTTTATCAATTATGAATAATATTAAATACCTTATATATACATATATCTAATAGTACACACACACACACACACACACACACACACACACACACACACACACAACACACACACACACACACACACACATATATATATATATATATATATATATATATGAGAAGATGTGAACTAGGGTAATGTTCATAATTCAGGAATACATGGTCATCTGAATAAACTGAAAAATTCAAAGAATCGATCAAGTGTAAATTATGTATGTATATATGTGCACTTATGTGCACCCACATGAGTACACACACATTCACGCAGACCAACACACACAAACACACAATACTTTATATGAATTAATATTATAAATATCACTTTTAATCGAGGACTATTTCATCACGTGTTTAGGTTACAGTACAATAATAATGCATATACCGGTAGTAAAATTATTTTGACTTACTAAAAGATCTGATTTTCGACACATCCAATGTGTGGTTATTGGTAATTTGTGAAAGTGGCTTAGAAAAATAATTCTGGCAACATAGAAGATCCAGTTTTTACTGTCATTTATTTCTCCTCCAAAAAGCTAGCCAATTACTAATTACATTATATTATGTTATTTTACAGCACATAAACAGCCACATAGGTATATACCAAAATAAAAGTGCCTATCCCCATATATATATATATATATATATATATATATAGTAAAACAAAACCTTACCTCATCCATCTCAAACGTTGCAGGTCCACCATCATTCTTTACTTTAAATGTTTCTGACAAATATATAGTTATGATTATTACATTTATGAGTACACACAAAATACACCAAACTATCAATGGTGTTTTAAAAGATAGAACAAAATAACAATCAAAAATGGAAAGTCTGAAAGAATCAATAAGAATGAGTTTTTCTTTAGTACCCGATTTGTGATTTATTTACAACTTCAGTTATTTATTTATAATCAGAATTTTATTCATAAAACACTATTAATTACTCTACACGACTTCCTTATTTATTTTCCACATTTCCCTCTATATAGCTTCCATCTCCACCAAGGTAGCCTTCCATACTTAAATACATGTACATATATCTAATTATTAATTCATAATCTAAATATAGTTTGTATAATATGATAACTTACATTTTGTTTATTTTTTATGCACAAATGTAAAATATTGTTTTATGGCCAAGGTGAAATGCTTAATTTTGGGAATAATTGAGATTCAATTATCCCCACGACTTTCACTTCATGAAGTTACAACCTTAAAACCACTACTTCAAAGAGCTATATGAACAGTAGACCATGTCTTATGGACCAACTGTTGATTATGGTTTTGTGAACAAGGAAGGCTATAGTAAACTGTATAGATAACCAATTAGCATATCTAGATTAAAACGTCTAGTTTTGTTGATAACTCCACAGAACACAATCTAGCCAAATGCAGTGTTTACACACTAATCTGGTATGTCGTTAAATGATCTTATGGTCAATAGTTTATGATATTATTATTTTGATGCCAGAATCTTCTAAATGATCTGGATAGGTGTTCCTATGCTTGTGGTGTACCAATATTTTAATAATTTCAATACTGATTGTAATTGTTAGAGGGATACAAATTTCAGACAACTCGCTGACCTTCCCAAGGCTGCCAAACTCATCCAGCTTATGCAAAAACATTCCCATAGACACTGTCAAATGTTAGATCTTGTCATCTTTGATAAGTTGAAAATTTTGCCAAAGGATCATTTGCCTCTTCTCTGGTGTC
Source organism: Paralvinella palmiformis (assembly GCA_025642065.1). Taxonomy (NCBI): domain Eukaryota; kingdom Metazoa; phylum Annelida; class Polychaeta; order Terebellida; family Alvinellidae; genus Paralvinella; species Paralvinella palmiformis. The sequence continues at coordinate 42,014 of JAODUP010000711.1, read as the reverse complement.
TGATCACTTCTTTATTATCACTGGTGTATCTTTACAGAAGCAATCCATTTAAATTTAAGTTATAATTTAGACAGGAAATACTGGTCGATTGACAATAATGTTCATCTGAGGGTCTCCTCTTTTTGATTAGATGTACCACAACATGACATTCATGGTCAACTGGTGGATCAGTATGATCTTACATAGAGTGATTTGTATGAGTATATACATCTAAGTACAAAACACAGGTCAAGAAGACCATTACTTCTACGGTACAATAGGGAGATACATGCTGTAGTGAGACACAGAATGTATTGTAAAAGTCTATAGATGAGAACTGTTGTGTATGTTCGTTATGAATTGTAAAACGTTTGTATACTACATGTTAGAAATACTTCTGCTTTTGAAATATTAGCATACCACAATTACAATATCAAAAGACTGTTTTCAATATGAACCGTCTGTATGGCCTAGTGGGTTAGAGAGTTGTATTTCTAGAATGCATACATCTCAATAAATCATGAAAATCTATATCGATCCGCTTTCCAAAATTTGACTTGAAGCTGGTCAGACAAGTACAAGATATCAAATGATCAGGAAGGTAGTTCCATTCATGAACTGTTCTTTGGCTAAAGGCACTTCTCCTCAAATCAAGCCTGTATCGTGCCTTGAACACTTTTTGACTGTGACTCTAGTGTTGTTGTTGTTGTTAGGAAGATAAAGAAATCATGGGGATCTAGTCTGTCCATACCATTCATAATGTTAAATACATGGATCATATCCCATCGTCGCCTTTTAAAATCCAAAGATGGTTGATTTAGGAATTTAAGCCAGTCCTTGTATGGGAGATAGCTAAAGTTTGGGATCAGTTTAATTGGTTAGTTGCTTTATTGACAGCATTAGCTATGTGCTTGTGGAATCTTAGGTCTTCGTCCACTGTAACACCTATGTAATTCTCCACAATGGTTATGTCTAACGTTGTGCCATTCATCTTATATATGTGCTTTTAGTTTGAGTTGGCTAAGTACAGTAATTTGAATTTATTTTCATTGAATTCAAACTGCCATCTCGCAGACCATTTGACGAGTTGGTTTAAGTCATTTTGGAGTTTCTGACGGTCGTCAGGTCCTCTGATAGCTCTAAACAGTTTGGTGTCATCCGCAAATATCTTAAGTGATATTGGTCACTGCATCTGGCAAGTGGTTTATCAGTATAACGATTAATATAGGGGCTAAACACTACCCCGGGGGATACCACTTCCGACCATGATGACATTATTCCATTTACTGTAACTCTTTGTTTTCGATTCACTTGAAAGCTTTTGATCGACTCCTTTATGGGGTTTTCTATGCCATAAACATCTAACTTTGACAGCAGCTTTTTATGGGGGACAGAGTCAAACGCCTTCTTGAAGTTGAGATAGATGACATCAAATGGGGCTGCGGTTTCCAGCAGTTCAGTACACAGCTCAATAATGATCAGTAGTTGAGTCTTATATGACTGACCTGATACAAATCCATGCTGTTCGTCGCAGAATAAACTGTTTTCGTTCATGTGGCTTACAATCTGGTCTCTTACTAGGGTTTCCATCTATCTTCCAACAATGGACGTCAAGCTTAAAGGTCTATAATTTCCTACAGCGGTTTTGCTACCTTTTTGTGGATGAGTGTGATGCTGCTCTCTTTCCATGCAGATGGTACTTCTCCCTCAGGCATTGATTTCATGTAGATGGTGCTTAAGGGTAGACATATAGAGGATGCCGTTTCCTTGATAATTCTTGAGTTGAATCCATCTGGTCCCGCAGATTTTGTGACTTTAAGCTTTAACAGTTTCTTTTCAACCTTTTCTGGTGTAATTTCTGTGTGAGTGAGTAGTATTCCTGTGGGAATTGTGTCAAGTTTTGGGATCTTGCTGGTGTCTTAGTCATCATGAGTTAACTTTCCATCTCCATCAACTAGATCACCTAACTTTGGTGTGCCTTTTAACCTTGAATTGGTGTACCAGCAGAAAGCTTTATAATCAGTCTTAATGTTCTTGGCTATGTCCTTTTCAAACTCTCGGCATAAGTTTCTCATCAAGTTCGTATTTCTCTTGGGTAACCCTGACATAGTCAATGTAGTCGCCTGTTTGTCTGTAACGCTTCCACGCATTATAGTTATTCTTTTCCTTGGCCATGGCAGCTCTGTTGGTCCAGATTTTTCTTCTTTTGTCCGTTTTCAGCCTGGATTTTGGTATGTATGTTTCATTGCATTGCTGAACTTAGGGGGGGGGGAATATAGTCATGTAGTTTCTCTGCCCAGTCTATTTGTTTGAGGTGCTTGTTCATGACGACACCGTCGACTTATGGTAGCAGAATTTGGGCTTTAATTTCTTCAGTTCTAGTGTGTACACATCAAGGTTATACATTTAATATACATGGTCATTGAGACCTAGTACTGGTATGTATTCTATGTTTTTAATCATGTTCTCCTCATTTGTGAGGATGACGTCGAGGACATTAGAGTTCTGTCCATGACGGTACATAGTAGGATCTGTGACATGCTGGTGTAGAAATACATCACGAACTGTATCAATAAATTTCTAGCTTGTGTGCTGGCTACCAGCTTGTGGTTGCGGTGGTACTCCAATCGATGTTTGAGTAATTGAAGTCTCCTAATATCATGAGATGAGTTGCTTTTAAGGATGATACTCTGTGTAATAGATCATACATGTTTATATCATTTTCTATACTGCTCGAGGGATTAAGATATATACATCCGAATAGTAATTTATCATTACCACGTAGATAAATGGACATCCATAGACATTCGTTGAAGTCAGTGGCTATATTAATTTCAGTGTTATGTTCAGTTGGTTTTTTTGTTATGTATATAGCAATACCTCTTGATGTTTCCTGGTGATCTAGGCTAGAATATCTGACGTACCCATCTTCTCTAAGCTGTGTTTTGGCTTTATTTCAGTTACTATAATAATGTCTGCTTTGTTGTCAGATGCTAGTAGCTGTAACTCAATCATTGTGTTCCTCAAATGTATCAGTATTTGTATAGAGTATTTTCATATCGTTTATGATCTTATGCTCATCTTTACTTTTTGTGTTGTCTAGTCACTTTGTCTTCGTTTCTTCCATAGTGGAGGCACTGGGTTCTGTTTGGCTAGACATCGGCTGTGCTGCTGCAGTGTGTCTTTGGGTACGTGGTATAAATTTCACAATTTTGTTTCCTCTTATTACTAAGCTATCTTCTTCTTCATCTCTTCTTTTTTCAGCAGTTCCCTCATTGTTCTTCCGTCCTCTCTCTTCTTAGGGGTGAGGTCTGGGCATATGTATACATAAGCTCAATTATCAGTGTTTCCGAGGTTTTATTTATGCTGCTAGTATCACTCTTTTCCTGGCTGGCTTATCCAGGATAGCAAGATCAGACTGGGTTTTTTGCCTTTATTCTTTCCTCGCCCTCCTAGCTGTATTGCCTTAGTAATCTCCACTCTTGTATATTAAGATGTCATGTGATCAGAGAAAACCTGCTCTTTCTGGGCATATCTCCATATTCTGATTTGTATATATGGCATGTTTGGTTTTTCAGATAAATTACTTGAATAGTTTCAGTCCTATTTAGACAAATGATAGGAGAAAGTGTTTTTTTATGTCCTATATTTTTTATTTATAGTTCTAGAAGGTCAGTTGTTGGCCCTTGCTCTCATGATATACACATGATCTCTTGGGATTATGACAGTGATATATATATATATATATATATATATATATATATATATATAACTGAATATTGTTAAAGAAACTATTTTTTTTTCTTTAAATAATAATTTGTATATTGGTTTGTTCTTTTGCTGATATTTGGCTTGAATGTCTCAAAACCTTCTCACATAAAATGATGATAAAACAGATTTATGTATTCTTTTTTGGGTGTATTCTTAATTATATCATATTATTATGCAAATATTTGCTGAATAAATATATTGTATTGTATCATATGCTGCTTAATCGGTTAATTACTTACCATACATAGTCATCAGTTTGATGACACAAGCAACAAAGTCATCAAACACAACATGGCCTTCTTTGTCACAGTATCGCATCACAAGGGCATTAAACGTGGCATTACTGATACGTAAACCTGTATAATAAGACATTAGAGAAACAGAGTAAGTTTATTTGTTTTGTGCTAGCCAGCATTTGTATATTATACAGTTACAATATTGTTTATCAACTACAAGATGTAAATTGTGAGTCTGATTTAACTGTTTAGTTTTCTACCTGCAATAAGTTATTAACAAGACAGGACATTATTGAGCTTGATATTGGTGTACACTTAGTGATAGATAACAATCATAGTAATGTGTTAACAATAGATTAGAATAGGTATTGTTAAAGCTTATATTATACAATTATACTGCATAATTAAACAATTTTAACAATGATTTTTTTAGATTATAGTATCGTGTTTATAACAATTTTGGTATATCACAGACAGACATGTAAATAAATGTTTTCTGATATATAAATCAAATACTTTACAGTTTTTGAAACTATTTTAATTAAAAACAGTTCATTTATATAATTCCAGTGTAAACAACCAGAACAATGCGGTTTTTATCCAACCTCCCATCCTTCAAATTTCAGGAAACATATTATGAAAAGAAGAAAAAATAACTACACTTAGTATTACAGACAAATATGTATCCTTCTAGGCAGCAATATTATCCAGATATATCATATCGAGCCGTGATAGCTCAGTTACTGAGTTAGTTAGAGTGTTGGACTCGTAGCAGAAGAGTCACAGGTTCCAGGCTCCGGGAGCTGCAGTCCTGTCATGTGGCAACTGGTTCACTCATCCATAAAAATGAGAACCTGACAGGACCTGATGTGTATGTGTATGAGTAACACTTTATGCCTATAATGACAGCATGCGTTGTACGCTTCCTTGGGAGTTGCGATGTGTGCTATATTGGAACAGGCTTGAGTCAGGGGTAATAATACTGTAAACTGCCTTAGAGCAGCTGAATAGGGCGCTATATAAATGTCATATATTGTTATTAATATTATTATATATAATACAGTTTTTATAATTGAGCTAAGCTTTATTTAATGCTATTTAAATGTTCTACACAAACACATACCACTAATTAGCTGCACAAACTCAAAAGGTATAAATTACAGCTGCCACTTCAAATTTTGGTAATTTTGTATGTGAAATGTTATTTTGGGGATTATAATCTTTTAAGTGGATAATTGTTTACAAGATTGATAATCCTAATAATATGACATCTGTCATGGGTGGGGCTGGGTGAGATATGTGGGTGGGTGGAATGGGTGGAATGGTTCATTGTTGACACATGTGATCCTAAATCTTTTGTCCTGTTTTATTATATGTGTATTATTATTTGTATTATTTTCTTCTAAGCTATGGAATGCATACACCTTTAAACTTAATGCTGATATTATCTTCTTAAACAAATTAAACAATGAAATACTGTTTTCAGGTTTCAGTCTACCCAACTCTATTCTGTGGCTTGGGATTGTATACTACTGCAATACAATCTTTACATAAATAAATTTTTAATACGTTTTTATATAGTTCTGAAATAAAAATGTATTGATTGAACTATTTACAACAATCCAAACAAGCATGGCTTCTTCAATTGATAAAATCTGTCAAGCTGAAACCTACAATTTATCATAAATTTAGACATCTCAATTTTTCATTAAAGGTAAAACTGTAGATGTTCATCAGTCACATAACCTCAAAATAACAGATGAACTCCACACAAATATCTGTAACTCAAGTACCATTTTAAGTTGACAAATGATGTACTTTAAAATAAACTAATTACTAGATGTTTGAATTAATATCACAATACCAACATTCACAACAATTGTTTTTTTTGCAGTGATATGAATTCAGAACAATTCTTATTTCACTGGATAAGGATAGAGAATAAAACTTGAACCATGTTTTCTTTCTCCTAATATTAATATATAAGATAACCAATTACAGCCTGTACAAATGAAACCCTCACAGATATAGTATATATCTAGAAATTATTAATTAATTACTCACAATAATTAGATAACATATTATTATAATATATTTAAACACATCATCTATAATCAATAACAAAATGTTTAATAATTTAATAAAAAATAACTAAACTTGTTAGTCTGAAAACTTTGGCAACAATAACAGACACAGAAATGACAAATATAAAAATTAGACTAGAGATGTTTAGCAACTTCATAAAGGCTAAAGATCATTATATCAGTTATATCAGTCTGACTAAATACTTACCATTCATACTTGGTACATTTTGTGCTGTGGGTATAAATTATAAAAATATAACAGTAATCATATCAAAGTAGAAGGTTCAATAGTTATATGAAAATTGTAAATTAGCTATCAGAATGATTTTATTAAGACTCACAACATTATTCAAATTTCTTATTAATCTATTTTGAAATCAGAGAAAAATATACAGAGTAAATAACATTCATAGCAACTATGTCGGTGAATAGATATTGAAAGACATTTTACTGAAAGTTATTTATCAAACATAGATTCCATTTCACTCCAATAATGGAAATTGCTATTCTGACTTCAAGCTGGAATTTTTTAATCTTATGCTATATATATATATATATATATATATATATATATATATATATATATATATATATATATATATATATATTAAGCTTATAATAATTAATGATGATACTTAATTTCATTACATGTATTGATGCATAAATGAATTTGTACCCAGACACAAAATATCATCATGATATTAACAGTTCATGAAATAAAGATATAACTACTAGCTTCTATAAAAATATGATTACTAAATATTACCAATTACATTAAAGATCAATGACACATACCTAACATGTGAAGCACCTTTCGGAATTCAAAGCTATTAAAATAGCCACTTTTATCAATATCCATCTTTATGAAGGCTTTCTATAATAAATAAAGCAAAATTTATAATTTATATCAGTAAACACAGACTTACTTAATAAAAACATAATTAATAAAAGTTTATTATAAGATAAGATAATTAAATCAAACTGAGTAATGTATGAAGCTAATTATTTCCTTTTACAATATACTACCAGATGTTGTGTTTTTACTAAAACATAACATCTACCATTAAATGTTTGTTATTAATGAATAAACTAATATCTTCATTTTGAAAATAGACTTAAATCGCATAAATTTGGAATAATTAGAGTAATTAATGATTAGAAAATGCTATTAACATCTCCCTTAACACATATGTAGGTTAGTGGTTAGATCATTGCACTAAAATCTCCAGGTCAAAGTTCAAATGAAATCAGGACAGGCTAGGCTAAACAACTCACTCACTCACTGTGACTGATATTGTTCTTGATGACAAAAACAGTGGTAGTAATTATTAATTATAGATAGTTGTTTTTTCTTACCTTACAAAGTTTTAGATGTTTCCACAGTGTCTGATAGTCACTGAAGTCCAACTTACCAGACAAATCGGCCTTAGAATGGTTAAAGATAACAATACTACTAATAATAATAATAATAACAATTAGGCAATAAGAATAAATTTCAATTTATACTGTCATGTAATCAAGACCAAAATATACTACCATTCTCAAAACAACCATTTATCTCTATTATAATTCTAAAGGAATACATTTTGGACTCGATTAAATGACTTGTTGTCTGATGTATGTTCTAAATGTTTTGACAAATAAACATTAATTAATACTGGATAATTATATAACATAGAATATGTTATTAGTCAATATCAGACATGTCATTATAAAGTTTTAATGTTATCCTTTTCTATTAAAGATAATTTTTCACACTTATGCCTACATATATCACCTCTAAACATAAGGGGGTGACTCCTCACAATAGAAGTATGAATATTAAAGATGAAAATATGAAGGTCTACTCCTAGTGGTTATTCAGATGTGCTAAATATAGCTAGGAACAATATTTTAGGTCAAGCTGAACTAATTTGAGATTTGAGAAACCGAAATTAAATCTGGCAGGATAAAGATAACAACAATTCTAAATGAATACTGCAAGATGATCCCCAATGATATCATCACCACTGTATTGTATTGTATTGAGAAGCAACAATGTTAACTTTAATTCTATTCAAAAGATAAGAACACTGATAGATTTAACCATATTAATACACAACTTGTTGAACTTGCAATTAATCAGACTGTTTGGGGAACATTAAGATTTATAACCTAGCTGATTGGCATTTTGGATAATTGATCTTTCATTTACTAAGTAATACCTTATGGGGTAACATTAGGACTTCTTTCTAATTCAATCAATCATAAATCTGATCAATCAGGAGCCAAGTAATCAAGTACTACAGTAATTATATATTATTATATTTATGCTTAAACATAGTACCATTTCTACATATTTAGTTATCAGCTAAAGAGAATTAAGAGGTAATGTCTGCCATAGACAATAATAACCTTGTTTCAACATATCAGAGATGAGTAGAACTGTTATCTTAAGACTTGTTCTATTTAACAAAGGATACATCACACATAGCGATCATACTGCGACACATATCAACACTGAATCCATCGAAAACAAAATCTACAACAAAACAATTAATCAAGTCAATATACTGTTATGTTATTATGTATAATGAATGACACTATTAGTATTGAATATACATATGTGCATTTTAAGACTATAGCAACATTGAACATTCACATAACAATATTTATCATGATAAAATACTCTATGGTAAATAGTGTACAGAGAGCAGATATAAATAATAATTCTACAACAACATACGTTTTAAGAAGACATCATTAAGCAATTCCTTCAGTTCATAAGCATCAATCTCTCCATCTTCTCCAGCAGCCTTAAGGAATGCTTCATATCCCTCTTCTTCACAAACAGCATCATCATTTGTATCTACACCCAAATCCTCGTACTACAATTATACATTTACTACTCTTTTATCTGGAGAATATTACTGTGAACCATGACAACACTATCTGGACAGTAATGTCCTTTTACAATAGTACAAGTTCTTGTAAATCAGCTTGTTTATCAATTGGGACTAAGTAAGAATTTTCAGAAGGTCCGTAGGATCTTTGGACATTTATCAATATGTGGAGGTATGGAACATTTTATTTTTAGATTAATGTATGTATAGTTGTATTTAGATTTATGGAGGTAGGTTTCGAAGGATGTTTAGATATGTTGATGCTCTGTGCCTGTTGCCTCTTACTATATACCCTAAAACACACACACACACACACACACACATACACACACACATACACACACACACTGATACCTTAGAATCTACTGTGCCTGGTTCATCATCAAGTTCTCTGTAAACAGATAATAAACATGATTACCAAACAAGGTATGTCTTTAGAATGACAACATAGAAATATATTAAACCTTCGTTATTTAGTCTTGGTTACAAATTATAACATCAAACAACAATATATTTCACAACAATTGACACAGCAATATTGTTTACTAAGTACAGCAGACATTTAATCTTACCTACCAGTAATTAGATTGCATTAGTACAATATTTGTGTAACATATAAATGAAGAGTTTTCCTCCTTTTACATTTAATCTTATGTAAATTACAATCTCTAGTACAATAAATTGACCGTAATCGTTCACCATAACACTTGATACCTTATATAAGAACTTAAAAGGCAATGGCTGTTATGGTATTCCGGTCCTTCTTGGTTTTATTTCTGGAGTGCATATATCTCATTTTATCATGGCAATCTATAGCGCTCCCCTTTCCAAGATTTGTCAAAATTTGACTTAAAGCAGTTCAGACTAGAACACGATATTACATGTTCAGGCAGGTAGTTCCAGTCATGAATTGTTCTTTAGCTAAAGACGTATCTCCTCAAATCAATCCTGCATCGTCCCATGAACCCTTTTGTTTGCTGTGGCCTCTGGTGTTGTTGTTAGGTGGGAAGATAAAGAAGAGGATCTAGCATGTCTATACCATTGATAATCTTAAATACATGGATCATCATCATATCCCCTCGTCATCTTCTAAAGTCCAAAGATGGCAGCTTGCGGAATTTAAGTTGGTCCTCATATGGGAGATGGCTAATGCTTGGGATCAGTTTAGTTGTCCTTCTCTGTACTTCCCCAACCTCTAGTTTGTCTCTTCTGTACCTCGGATGCCAGATCACATTTCCATACTCAAGGTGCGGTCTAACCATGGCTGTAAATAGTCTTGGCACTTTCATTCCAGAAGCTTTATTTACAGCATTAGCTATGTGCATGTGGAATTTTAGGTCTTCATCCACTATGATACCTAGATCCTTCTCCGTATGGGTTATGTCTAAGGTTGTGCAATTCATCTCATATATGTCCTTTTTATTTGAGTTGCCTAAGTGGAATACTTTGCATTTATTCTCATTGAATCCAAGCCGCCATCTCTTAGAACAAAATTTTTACTTAATACATAATTTGGTAATATATGTTGTTGATGGGAAGTTACTTACTTCACACTGTCATCTTTTCTTTCACTGAACACTCTTAATACAAAGTCAGCTTCTTCATTCGGGTCAAATGTTGATGGTATAATAGCATAATATCCTGGGGGCAGTGAATAATGATCAGACACCTAGAAATACACACAGATATATATATTTAAATACGAATACACTTTTATTCGACTGTGAAGAAGTGCTTCTATTCCACAAAGACAGAGGAATGAGGAATAGATAAAAAGAAACTTCAGATTAATGAGGAACTTGATGGGAGGTAATTCAAATGTCCTGGTTGACAAGTTCAACAATTTCTTCATGAGGAGAACAACAATCATCAGGAATAAGATTATTTCTGATTCCTCAAATAATGTCTGCAACATATCTATAGAAGCAGCTATTATGTTTAATGGGGAAATATTCTCGATGTTTCAATCAATTTCTGAAGTTGGATCAGCGAGATTATAACCAAGTCACATGATTTGGAGCCACTGCCTACTTGGCTTTTATAGAAATATGTGGATCAAATTCTGTCACCGATAAATGCCATTATAAATAGGCCAATGGCTGAGTCAGTGACGGCATTGTATTTCAAACGAGCCACCCTGGTGCGCAAGAGATCTGGGTTGGAGAAGGAAGATAAGTAGGATTATTATCCTATATATAACCTTCCTTTCATCTCCAAACTTATTGAAAAGGTAGTAGCAAGGTGCAGAGAAGAGTATTTAAGAGAGCAGTGACATCTATGAGAGTTATCAGTCTTTGTATGGCATCATTATATAATACCCCTCTTTATCTCTAAAAAAGCGTTTACAGCGAGTGTAGAACTGTGTTGCACGTCTGGTGACAAACAGTCGCTAAAAAACATGTAACACTAGTTTTGTTCCAGCTGCACTGGCTTCCTGTATATTTCAGATCACTACTCAAGATCTTGTTTTATACACCCAGTGCACTGTACCTAAGTGATATGATCCCAAAAGTATACACCAGGGAGAATGCTGCGATCGGAGTCTTGTTCACTTTTGACAATTTTGACAATTTTTTCCCTGGATGTTCACATCCCATAAATCAGGAAAGAAAGAAAAATGTTAATCTACAATCACAATAATTGTAGTTTTATGATAATTGATAATTAATCCAACACATGCTGGATGTTATAGGCTAGTTAGTATATATATATATATATATATATATATATATATATTATGAGGCTGAGGTAGAATAAGAGCCATATTTTGACGAGGATATTATATTTATTCATCACATTTACGTTGTCATATGGCTTCCAACGAATGTTGTGACCATCACTCTTCACCGGTGTTGTTACCCTCATTCCTGTCTACACATGATTGAGACGAGCTTGAAGCCTCACATGTACATATGTTTGACACATTGAGCATTCAGCAGAATCAGCTTGAAGCCAGTGAAGTAACTTCCACACTGAAGGATGGGAAACCCCACACAAGTGTTAGATACGACAGTTCCAGGCCTTACACAGATTATTTGTGCGATGTTCACCATCAAGTGTTACTTGATGTACATTCCACATGGCAGATGCGAACAGTGGAGAGCTGAGTCGAAGGATGACGACGTCTTGTCTATTGTCAGCTTGTCGACGAACTCTTCTGTATATACCGCTGCGGTATGTGGAACCAAAGTAAGCCAGAAGGGGCTCAAGACAATCTGGTGTGTTTTCCTGCCACAAATCGAGTCCAAATTACAGTTTGCTTTTTTCCTACAATCATGTGCGTGTGTGCGCGTGTGCTAAACACCTTACTATTAAACACTTCCATGTTTGTCACAGTTATATCTACTGATAAAAACTATAATACAGTGGGGCTTCGATTGTCACATTAAAAATAAGTTACAATAAAAGTGTGGTGGTTTAGCCAGTCACGTGCTGATTAGTGTAATAACCAAATAACCGTCAAACCAATAGGAAGTCAAATTTTGATTGGACAATTACTAAAATAGATACGGGTTTAATACGTTAACTCGTGAATTAGATAATTTAAATAACAATCGAAAATCGAATTTTAATATAATGTTTGTTGTTATACTAAATTGGGCATACATTTAGTGTATGATAATTGTAATGAATATTTGTCACTAGAGGTAGTCGTCGACTTACGACCTTGATTGGTTACGGCCTATGTTATAATTACCTTACGCATATTATGCTCTGTAATTATATTATAATCATCTTTATGTTGTACCATCGATCGTAAAGTCGAATGTGAGCTCGGTGGTCTAGCGGTTAAGCACCCGGCAGTTGGTGCCAACGGTCACAGGTTCGAACCTCCCAAGAGGTCGAAAATTTTCCAGAGATTAATTTCTCGGCCCAAAACATCGTGGGTGGCTGACTACGTTAAATGGCGCTGCCGTCTTCACTGAATTATTTGAAATAAAGGGGGACGCTAAAACCACCATAGAACGTAGAACACCCTGACAGTGACCACACCACCCTCAGGGTATTTCGGCTCCATCTTTCCGTACTACTCCCCTGTGAGTGGTGGGGGAGGAGATTTCTCAACCACTGCAACATCTAGGCTGTGACGAATAAGTGACTGCCTTGGGATTCTCCCAGAAAAAGAAAAAACAAAAGGTCGTAAATCGACGACTACCTGTATCGTACCCACATGAATAAGGGGCCCGCGGCTATTTATTTCAAGTACTGTTTCCCCCGGCAACTATTCAAGCATGCCCTTATTCAACTACAGCCTTTTAGGCTTTTTATGCATATTTACGGCTTAAAAGATTCAACATTCCAAACGTGGCTTCTTTACCTTTCCAGCTATCACCATAATAACCTCACACACTGATCTGTAATTTGACACTTTTGGTGAGCTAAACAGTGCAGTGTAGCTTAAATAATGACCAATCAACGGAATAATACAGCACGATACACTGTTATTGGCTCTACCTTAATTATAACAATGCGCATTTTAATAATGGCTTTAATGGTTTCATAAGATCCTTAAAAGTGCTTAGAATGTGCTTTCTGATCCCCTCACATTAAAGTAAATTTCCCGCGTGGATTTTCCAGCGCTAATTGATATTAAAACACATGGTTGGCTTGCCGTATATCAATCATGTGACTAAATATGGGAATGTGAACTAACAACGAAACCTAAGCCAAACCAAATCTGGGAAAAAATAGCACGGGGATATCACAAAAATCAAGTAAATATCTATTTAAATTTTGTAATTTTGATAATTTATCAGAGAATTAATACCATGAAAGATTATTGCTACCGCATATGTGAACTACTGGGATGTAACATTCAAACAGTTCGTTTCTGAAGCGTTTATGTACGCATTGAACCCGACCAATAATAACACACTTAAGCAAGATAACAAGTAAAACTTGAAGATTCACATCATTCATAGAAATATCTGACATCCTCAGCGCTTATTCAAGCCCCGGCACTTATTGTTATAAAGCTAACCGTTATTCAAGCAGAGGCCCTTATTCGCGTGTTTACGGTATTAGTTAATATTTTACCATACACACATATATATCAACATATAGCCATTTGAAGACAAGTTACCGCCTGAATGTGCCAACTTCCAACATCAAACGAATAATTTATCTTCATCACTTGTGTTTCATTACGCATGCGCTAATATCCTGTTAGATAATGTAACATGTTCCCGTTGTAAGGTCACTTTTGTACAAATGGTAGGTTAAACGGGAAGTTGTTGTCACTCAATGTTTTCTTGTTCTTCAAATAACATAGTTATTTGTTGTTCAATGCTTGAAAGTAAATGATGTCTTAGAAGTGCCTCAAATGTCTTTTATAACATAATTACACAACATTGATTACACCAAAACCTTAAAAATACAAATGATGGTGCCTTGAAATTATACAAGCCCATCTTTCATTGTAATAGATTATGTGTAGGTATAAAGGTATGATCCGAGTATAGTATATTATAAATTATTCTAATAATTGAAAAGAATATTATTTCAAGGAGAAAATCAAACACACGTTTCACTGATTTAATACCCCAATCCCATATTCAAGCCTAGTGATTCAAGCTGTAGGCTAGTAATTGGTAATATACAGTAATATCTGATGAATATTGCATATTGATAAAAACATTATAGAAGAAATGTTTTAAATTTGTTTCCATGTTATAGGAAATATTTGGGGACAGCGTTGTTGCTTTGTTAAGAGTAACTAAAATATTAATTAACCGAAAGCCAGATAATGTATAGTTGACACCATATTTGTTCTCTAGGCGACTAAATGATACTGTTATAAATACAGACCTCGCGTGAGTCAATAAAAAGTCGTGATCGCGCTGCCATTTTGTGTTTTCTAAAGAACCTATCATCCAGTAAGCCACGATCAGGACCATCCACCTGCAAAATGTATACATTACGATCATCATTAGCCTGAACAATTTAGATGTTAGATAATATCTTAAATCATAACATATAAACTAAACGTCTCTTAAATATATAATACAAAAATGGTCAAGTGACATCTTCTTTAAGAAATAGAGCAATCTTCATACAATATATTCTTCAGCTAAGGAATTGTTTTCTTTTAAGTTATATTATTTTAACCATTAAATCATTTTTCTTCTTTAAAGTGTATTTCAAATAGAAATGGTAAAACATGTTGGCTATAGTAGCCACGTGCCATTATTTACCCGATAGATAGCAAATCCTATTGTCAGATTGCCTAAGCCTTTGGATCGAAGTTTCCTTCTCTCTTTCTGCATCAAACCAACTATAATCGATCCATTTCCGTCATCATCATCCTCATCAGGATCAACAACGGAGATCAAATACTGCGGATTCGACCAGAACGCTGAAACATCGCATTATGAGATAATATACTAGAAGCTCTGTGTAATGTGTGTGTTGGGGGGGGGGAGTTACTGTGTTGCGTACAGAATACAGCATTGCGCGCGTCTACATTACTTCACCATAACAACCGCATCACTTGATGCTGACTTGTTTGTAGGTGTCTTGCACATCAGTTTATATTCTCTAGCTCATACTCGTACCCCACCACCACATTTCAATGATAAGTCATATATATATATATATGTGTGTGTGTGTGTGTGTGTGTGTGTCATCTCTGTAAGACAATGATGTTATAGAGAGAAGGGTTTTACCATCAATAGGTTATTGTATCATCTAATAATAAGATGTAGTAAAAATATGAAACAAAGGAATTTTTAAACTTTTAGAAAATGTTACTACGGTAGTTGATTATATTTACTGAAAGGATATTGTGTTGCTATAATAAATTGTTTGTGATCTAAAACATCTAAAACTTACTTTTGTACTGTTTTTGTTTCATTAACTTTCAGTCTGAAGCTGGTTAGAGGGATACATTGGGTAAATAATAATCATCATATTCATCACCATCATCATCATCATCATCATCATCATCCAACGTCATCACAATCATCATCATTAACATCAAAATATTTTCATATTTCAACACAAACAGAAGCCTAAAGGATACCTACATTTCTTATGATTCACACAGCCTCCAGCATTAACAAATTTCCTCCACGAGCCCTGATGTATCGTTCCCTCCCATCTCCTATGTTTTCCTGAATCTTCATCTCCTAGAGTATCAGGACCCAGATAGCAGATCTCCATTTTCATATATTCAGTTTTAAAATCATTAAATGACATCCTATAAGAAAAAAACAAACAAACAACACTTTTATTATGAAATATGACTACTACTAATACAACTACTATTTTACTACTATTACTACTACTACTACTACTTCTACTGTTTCTAATGATAATAATAATAATATTGTAAATTGCAAATAAAATCCATTTACTAGCAGAAGTCATTTAAAGGCGGATCATTGTGACGTCCCAATTAAAAGAAATTGAAAGATGCTAAAAAGCAACTGAGAGATGTTGACTCAGTATCAAGCATATATTTTAATTATTTATTTATTCATATGAACTTCTGAAAATGAGGATACATAAAATTAACATCAACAGATAATACACATTGTTAAATTCTTACAGATAAAGATGCATGTAGAAACCTATAAAACATTTATGATATATATATATATATATATATATATATATACATATACTAAATGAAGATTATATAGGTGCACATATTAATATATGATATACAGAAGACTATGATATACAGAAGCTATACGTAACACTTAATAAAACATTACAATGTCAAAGATAGCGATAAGAATCCATGTACAAAAAGTAAATACACAACGAATGGCCTATACTAAAATAAACTGGAAGCTTAGAGTAGTTATAATAATAATAACTACAAAACTTCTATTGTGCCAATATCCTAGAAAAGAATCGAGCTCAGTGGTGCACCTAATATAGGAGTTGGGCAAACTGATAGTCCACGTTACAAATCAAAATTCATCAACATATGATCAGATGGAGTGGAAACTTGGGAAGGATAAGCAAGTCTGAAAAGGTGAGTTTTCAAATGGTGACGGAAAGAAACTATGCTATTTGATGACTTAACGTGTTCAGAGAGTGAATTCCAAAGAGTAGGGACAGCAGCTGAAAAAGCACGAGTCCCCGCTTAAGTTTTAACCTTAGGAACGGACAACAAGCGAAAACCAGATGAATGGAGCTCTCTCGTGGGAAATGGATACGAAGGTTCTCCAGAAGAAAGAGTTTGATAGGGAATGGTGCACAGTTTGAAAAATGATGCGTGATTGAACAGGGATATTTCAGAAGTGATACAGAATTGAAAACCGAGGAGACCGTGTGACAAACCTAGCTAAGTAGTTCTGAACACACTGAAGTTTTAGAATATCCTGAGGTGGGATGTTATAAAGAAGAGAGTTGCAGTAATAAAGGCTACTAGTAATGAGTGCTGTAATAATGGTTTTGGCGACTGAAAGTGGAACATAGTGACAAATACGGCGAAGATCACGAATATGATAGGAGTGACATGTCAGAGAAATATGTTTTCTGAAATTAAAATCGCTATCAAACGTGACACCAAGATTACGTACAGTGTCTGGTGTGATGCCATGATTAAGGATGTTCGTAGGAAAGAAACGAGTACGTTTGCTGCGTTGTCTGTGTGTACATATAATGATGAAATCTGTTTTGTTGGCATTGAGCCTAAGTCTATTGTTTGTCATCCAGTCGAGATATCACTGAGACAGTCACCTAGTTGTTTAAGGGAAACATCAGTGTCTACTGTAGATAACGATATGTATACTTTGGTGTCATCTGTATATAAATGAACGTCTAATTTGTGGCTGTGAATAAGAGAGCTTGGTGGTGTGGTATACCGAGTAAACAGTAGTGGTCCAAGAACAGAGCCTTGGGGAATATAGCAAACAAAGGCGCTTCCTTTGAAAAACTGTTTCATATTTTTATTGACTGAAACCTATTTATTAAGAATGAGCGGATCCAAGTGAATGCTGTGCCCGATATGCCATATCAATCAAAGAGGGGATCTAGAAGAACAGAATAATCAATGGTGTCAAAATCTTCAGATAAATCTAATAGTGTTAGTGCTGTGACCTTTCCTTTGTCCGTGTTTAGTGATATGTCGTCGTAAGCTTTCAGTAGAGCGGTTTCTGTAGAATGAAAGTGTATATAAGCAGACTGAAAAACATTAGACAAGTGATTACAGTTTAAGTGAACATTTAAACGAGAGGATACCACCTTCCTAATACTTTAGATATGAAAGATAGATTATAAATAGGTATGGCGTTTGTTCAGTTATGTATGCAATTCGCCGGTTATGTTATGTTGACTGGTAATAATGACAGACTGGTCAGGCGAGTTATGATGGTCCCAGGTACAGTTGTTTGATTACCAATAAACTCTGCTAGCAGACACATATTCAGTGATCTTGCTGGTGATGGGATATTCATGATACGGTGAAATAATTATATAGTATTTATATTAATGGAATTTTGACCGTTTTGTTGTTCATAGCTAGGTGTGGGTCAGTATTATGGCTCCGTTTATATAGTCCAGGGCTTTGCTTAATAAAAATGCGTTTGGGATGATTCCGACTTTCTGGTTTCCAGCATTGATGTGTAGTGTCCATGCCATATAATAGCACTGAGTGATAAACACTATCACACGAATACTGCTTATACTGACAGGAGGCACCAGGATAGGCCATTCCTGATGTTCCAAGTCCGTAATACGCTTGAATGTATTTGGTTGTATGGACTATGACTTGTTCATTAGAGCTGCAGTCAGCTGACACCAGGGTTGGGAACTTAAGACAAACTTTCCAGCAAACATGCATTTTGGTTTTTTTAACATTGAAATTCAATTTTCACTTATTACGTATCGCATAGCATATATCAATCATCTACTTTATCTACATACATTTAATCTGAAGTTGTTATACGATTTTTACATTAGCTGGGATTTATACAGAAATTATACAATAGGAATCATTAGCTAAAAGCTATTGACCGAATGATTATGTATGATGAAGGAAGATGATGACAGATGAAAATGTATGCTGCCAATAATAACAGGTGATTATGTGAAATGTGATATTGAGTTTTAAAACATAGGTGACAAGGAAATATCATACATTTCAATGAGCAATCCGTGCAGTTAAAACAGGAACATACTGGTACATTCCATAACATAATACATCTTTTAAACGCCTTTATATTAATAGCTTGTTTGGTTTCATTATTAAGTATATTCCATAACTGTGTACCAGTATAAGAGATAGAGTTTTTATCATACTTAACAGTATTACATTTTGGCATAACAATATTCATAGAATTTCTCATATCATAGGCTGAATCACGCACAACAAACATTTCATGTAGATATTTTGGTCCCAGCATATTTACAATCTTATAGACTTCCACTAGAATCAGCTTAATTCTGTGAACATACAATAGTTGTTTATTACCCTTTTCCCGTAATTCGGCATAAGAAGAAACATAGTCATTATAAATATAGCGAAGAGCTCGCTTCTGAATACTTCAATTTTTTTAAATATCTGCCAAACTACAACAGTACCACACAGCTGGGCAAAAATTGAAATGTGATAAAATGAAACACTCAGATGGAATATTCTTATCATCAACGCTTAGGACATTTGCAAGACGCCCCAGTGCATTTAATTGGCGACATGTTTTTCTACATATTGTAGTAACATGCTCATTAAAATTAAGTTTACGATCAATGTGTACACCTAAAGGTTTTACAGATCCCAATTGGTGTAATATGATATTATCTATATTTACTGCATTACAAAGGAGATCGTTTGTGAAGAGTATGAACTGACTTTTATCAGGATTAGCTTGAAGGTTATTTTCACTAAACCAGTTAAACATTACCTTTGATACAGATTTGATTTTAGATACAATATCGTTTACATTTTTTAACATGGACACATATAGGATTATCATCTGCGTAGTTATATATCTCATACAAATTACTGATCAAATACAATAAATTATTCGATAAAACATTATAGATAAAAGTTCCCATTAACGAGCCTTGTGGTGCTCCTCTATTCAGATTTAGCCATTTAATGCGTGAATCCCCAATATTGACTAGTTGTTTACGATTTGTAAAATAATTTGCTATCAACGTGCATGCATTTTCATTAAAACTGTATGCACATAACCTTGAAATAATTAATTTATATGATAGAGAATCGAACGCTTTTGACAGATCTGTTAGGAGGGCGCCACCGAGTCCTCCTTT
This sequence comes from Paralvinella palmiformis, assembly GCA_025642065.1. Taxonomy (NCBI): domain Eukaryota; kingdom Metazoa; phylum Annelida; class Polychaeta; order Terebellida; family Alvinellidae; genus Paralvinella; species Paralvinella palmiformis. The sequence goes on along the minus strand of JAODUP010000711.1, from coordinate 21,833 downwards.
ATCTAAGTTAGAATTACAGTTTTCAACCAAGCGCAACAGTACACTTTGGCAGTTGTAACCTCTTCTGAATCCAGACAAATGAGACGATAACATTGGTTCTAGAAAATCGTTCGTTTGATCAATTAAGATATTTTCAAACACTTTACTCATACAAGAAATCAGACTGACCGACAGATAGTTCTTTTTGTCCAAAATATCGCCCTTCGTAAAAATAGGTGATACTTATGCAAATTTAAGTACATCTGGAAAGCGTTAGTAGAAATACATTTGTTTATAATATATGAGGACCGTATTTTATAAGTTTGGGCGGAATGTTGTCAAAGACAGTTACTTTTTTAGTATCAACCTTTCGCAAGATGTTAAACATGTGTGTAGGTTCAACAATTTTGAAACAAAACAGAGTTGCGTATGGCAATGTCGTCTTTAATATACAACACACTGCAATTATTAACATGTGTACTAACAATGTCATCAAATGTGTCATCCTGGGAGATGGAATCATCATATCCTATTGTTTTAGTGATATTTACATTGTACTCATTCATCAAATTACTGACATCAGTCGAATTATTCACGACATTGTCATTTTCCATAAGAATGATATAATTGCTTTTTGCACAATATTTATTATATATTATCAGTTTTATACATCACCAGAATTGTTTACCGCCGTCTATACTTGGCACATGTATTACACATGTATTACACAGATATTCCTTCATACATTGTCTTCACTACTCAGTCACATTATTTCGATGTTAGCAGGAGATTGACATTTATAAATGTTTCTTCAGAACATATTTTTGACATTTATGGCCTTTCGCAGGGGACCATTCATATAAGGTGTCTGATTGTTTCTTATGGTCTTTTTCTTTAGAGGAGAATGCTCATCTATGACCTGTTTTGTAAGAGTTTCATAAAGCCAATATGTATCAACCACGTCGTCAAATATTTCACATACATGATACGGAATGTTTGATAAGTCGTGTATATACACATTTTCAAACAATTATTAGATTTTAACATATTAATATTCATACCGCCACAAATCATAAAGTTGATTATATCTGCTGTGCATTTGGTAAATATATTCTCCGTACATATCTTAAAATGCACATTCGTTACAGTTGTTTGTTTGTATACATTAAACAAAAACCATTTTATACCATTACTGAAATTTTCCACTACAAAAGATTCACCTCTACCAGATTTTATGTCTTGTGAGTCAACTGCAAGATCACAACGTTCACGTTCTGTAAGATGGTTTTGGACGTACACCATCATACCTCCAGAATGTTCTGTATGTGGATACAGATTAAAGCCGTTTAGAGCAAACTGTGCTACGAGGAAAGTTTGCTTTCTTGAATCATCAAAACATCTAACATACTATTTTTTAGAGCTTCAGCAAGAGGCTGAAATTTAAAACGAATACTATTGATACTTATAATACCAATTTTTAGATTATGTATATTTTTTATATAAAATCCAATGAGTTTTTGTAATTGAATATTTTATAAATATGTACGCTATTGATGAGCTTAGTACCAGAGTATGTGACATTCTCTTCTTGACCACATCTTCAAAACACATTCGCATTAGAATTACAATATTTAGATTTATGTCATTTGGAACCATAGGAGTGACAGTTAATAAGACCCTGATGGTGACATCTATCTTCGCGGTGATTTAGATCGGCACAGTATCTACAGCGTATGGTTTTGGTGCTCCTGCACAACGACTGGTAATGCTGCTTCTCATTGTGTTTGAGATGTCTTCTGTATGTCGTATCATTAAAGGCCTCATCACTACGTGTGTACACTGTAGGCCTCTCATCGTGACATCTGTACGTGGTTTCATTAGACATCTCATTGCGGGGTCCCATCTCAGATGACCATATCTGAGTAGTTTCGCTTTCGGAGCTTGTTGTCCTGGTTTGCTTCCGCTTGTCTTGTGTCCGACTCTGGCCTCGAGATGTCCTATGTCGACTTTTCTGGTTAATTACTACATTATGTGGTATAACTGTCTGTGCTGGCCTCAATTCGAGCTTTTTGGCCACCTCATTCTGTTCCTTGTATGTTAAATAATGAAGGTCGTCTAGATAGAAACCCTCGTTGCTGATTCCACCAGTCAGTCTTAAAATATCCGTTTTGTCACAGTATGTGCATGCCGTATTGACATTATCAATACAATCCTGAATTTCTGGATCACCTCTCGGACAAATACTGTCAGTCTTAAAATATCCGTTTTGTCACAGTATGTGCATGCCGTATTGACATTATCAATACAATCCTGAATTTCTGGATCACCTCTCGGACAAATACTGTCAGTCTTAAAATATCCGTTTTGTCACAGTATGTGCATGCCGTATTGACATTATCAATACAATCCTGAATTTCTGGATCACCTCTCGGACAAATACTGTCAGTCTTAAAATATCCGTTTTGTCACAGTATGTGCATGCCGTATTGACATTATCAATACAATCCTGAATTTCTGGATCACCTCTCGGACAAATACTGGCCACTATCACTGAGGCAACCTTAAGCTTGGCTGCACTGATTAAGTCCTTAAAACTGTTTTCCACAACTGGGGCATCTTTTATATCTGAACAATCATTGCCCCCACCTACAAGAACTATGCCTCGATACTTGTAGTAATAAACTATAGTTAATTCGATACTATATCAACTGAGTGAAACCTAGATTTATCATTTACAATGATAATTACAATACACAAAAATAAGTGACAGTAAATAATACACACCTGCTGATAATTACGATAAAATATCACAGAGAGACTAAAACTTCTACAACTGTAACTGTTTGTAGACAAATTCACACACATTATATGGTTTCAATTCAATCTTTCCAGTCCCAGGTATTTTTCCCCCAAGTTCAGTTGTAGTGAAGCTCATCCAAGCAGCTAACCATCAGTGGGTTAGAAAGTCGGATATAAATTGTTGATGAACAGCTTTGACTCAACGTTAAATCGGGAACTTCAGGTTTAGAATGCCAAATACATCACGCGCACGCAATGACCCCGAAATGGTTAGTTAAATGGATTTGACATAACAGTTATGAAATCATGTGATAAATGAATGATGACGTAAATCAGTCTCTGGCTCATAATGCTGAAACTTTGTCGTTGTAGCCATTAAAGTAAGCTCATGGTCTACGCTAAGCTGTAGAAGACTGGTGTTAAGAGACGAATGCCTTTTTTGGTACACCACTATCTCTCTAATTACTAAGTATGTAATCCAGGTTTCCCACGTGTTGTCATTGAATGACCTTACCAAACTGTGTCATCCATGGTTGCACTATTTACAGTGCCCTCCATGTTGTTGGCCTCGTTGGATGATCTCAGGACATCTTGACAACACCCAATTGAAGCACTTCCAATTCTCAATACTTCCACGATCTTTCTATGTTGATGAATTCATACTCCAACAATTGAGCACGTACCTTCATTGAATGTCAACTGATTTTGAAGCCAAATACAATACTATTTACTGATCTTTTCAACTCAATTTGTGATATGTAAAAAGCAGTAATAGTTCTGAAGCCGACATTCGGCAGAATAAGTCTATATATCTCGCTGAACAATATTAGTATGTTATGTGTTGTGTGGATTTTCTTTTTTCCGACATGTAATAATAGTTGTTTCTGAATGCACCACAGCTTAATACTTTCTTAATATACTAGCCTACATTAAGTAGTACACATTTGCCATTACTATGAGTTCCTTCACCAGTATTTCCAACACAGTAGACACCTTACAACTTTACTGATGAAATGAATGCTCTATACTGATTCATACCATCGAGGCTGAATGAGGTATCTGGGTGTGTTTCCAGTTTACTCTACAGATGATGAAATGAGTCTTTTTTGTATTGATGGCTGCGCTGTCTGAGATAATTAACTCATCAATAATCTCCAGGTATCCGTATTGACTGTAGATGAAGTGACTGGCGTGTTGCGTTTTAAGAAATAGTCTAGTCTTCAAGCTACACGCCCGATTTACGATTTTAATCAATCACGCGCAGATGGACGACTAAAATACAATTGGGCGGATGGATGGTGAATGTATTACTTCAAAAACAACTTTAACACCCACACACACACACACACACATTTGTTTGTCTATGTGTTCGAAAATAAGTTTTAACAAAAGAGTCATAAACGGCGGTGAATATGATATTGGTTGGGACTATGGTGTTTACTCATTAAAATTCATTTTATATTAATATTCTACTCTTAGTTTTATGGTCTTAAAGCCCAAGTAGCCTTCTGCAGTAGCAAGGTTTAAGGTCCACGCGCAGCGCGACTTTTAAGCT
>JAODUP010000711.1:0-12500 GCA_025642065.1 Paralvinella palmiformis | reverse complement strand
ATTGCCCGGCACAACGACCGATTTTATATAAACAAAACCCTGTGCACCTACTCTGACTGGCAATCCTAGTACTTGTTCTTTCTTTTTAAATGCCTGACATAAAGTTAATAATATCTTTTCTATCCTATTGGTTTTCATTGAAGACAATAATTAATAACTGTACTGTTCTCAGGTTACTGTCTAAGGTCTGTGTTGTTTATCCCTAGTATAAGGAGCTGTGCCATCCAACAGAACACTTCAACTCCCCGTGATGTATACTATTAGCATTGATGTTAATGTTTAAGACGATGATGATGATGATGATTGATGTTTTACGGTCACTTTTGTGCACATGGTAGGCTAAATGGGCCGGATGACTGTGACTATTTACTTAATTAAATGCAACTAATTACATTGTACAATATGATAACTTGATGAATGAGTTGGTGACCCTTATAAGAGGACATGAAGAAATATTAGGTTAGTGAGATGGTTATAATATTTATGGAGACTAGAGTAGATTTATTTTATCATGATACATTGTCTTAATATTAAATTCTCAGTTGCTATAAAGTTACCCGAAATGTATAGTCTACAGCAAACATTGTTCTGTTCAGATTTGCCGAGATAATACTATTTTATGATGTATGTTGTTATATACATTCCTCTACAATGAACACATTCTAGATGTTTGTGGATATATTGTATCATGCTAAAATTCGGCTGAGCAGGGTGATGTCCCGAAATGCTTTTAGCGGGATTTCTCTTTATTGCCATGAAACAACGTGAATAAAGTAAAGATGTTAGACATATTATTTTCATGCAAAATGGTTGTTTAAACTCAATAAAAACATGCCTAGAACAAATTGTATCGGTGTTCGCCTGTTGACTTTTAGGCTAACAAGGACCAATATATAAGCAGCTACGCTGCCCAGACAGGCTAGCCTCGGGGTTGTGAAATTAAGCTCCGTTTCTCTTCACACATCTTTAAGCTCGCATTCTAAAACTTAGCAATAGCCGTTTGATTATTCGAGTTTTAACTCGACGTATTTTATATTTAAAAACATAGACATTTTTGGTTTCTATTTGATTTGATTTGATTCACGTTTCGGTTTTTGTATTATTCTAGACAATCGACTGTCATATTTATTTTATGTTGTTTCATGTTATCACAACGAGAAGCACAGGTTTTTGTATTGTTTGAGACAATTGATTTTCATATTTATTTTATTTTGATTTGTTAGTGTAATCAATTAGTTTAGTGAAACATGACTACCAAAGGTAATGAAGCGAAATCAAAACACGCTAGCAGTTAGAGGTCAGAGGCGCGCTATTAATGTTTAAGAACTAGAAAGTAGTTTGTACAACGGGGTAGTCATCATATTATATGACTTAATCAATATATGACTGAGTCAATCACATAATTACTATATGACTGAATCAATCATTCACTTAATATATAACTCAGCCCACCACATCATTATTATATAACTTAGTCCACCAAATCATTATGCAGTCACCATATGACTTAGTCAATCAGAAAGTCACTACATAACTGAATTATCCAGAGAGTTATCAAAACTTTTGATAGCTACTAAGATCCTTGGAGTCACCATATGACTGAGTCAACCTGAGAGACACCAAATGATTGTGTCAACCAGAAAGACACCACATAACTGAGTCAACCAGATAATTACCACATTCCTGGATCAACCAGAGAGTCACCATATGAATGAGCCAATTAAATGGCACAGGATAGAACAGCAGTAAGTCAACAGGATCAGAAACAAGAACCCACTATATAATAGCCTGCCACTTTACCATCTTGCTGTTTCAGTGCCTAACACCATCAGCAGCTAGAACCTGGTCAACATTAACACAATCTACAAGTGAGACTATATACAGCAATGTTGGAGAAAATACTTAATTAAGTATGAAGCAAGGAATCGGAGTATTAATTTTAAAAATGCCCAAGTACCAGTATTGAATTTAATTTATATATAAAAACCTTTTTCGTTCAAACCATTGCTTATATGCAGTACACAACTGACAATATTTACTATGCTGGCTAACTTCTACTACTGAGTATCGTTCAGTCTTGAAACACATATCAATGTAACTGATTCTATACTTTAACACTGTTAGGTTTATTATTAGTATTGTCTTAAACATTTTAGTTAATCTGACACCAGCAATGACAAACATTCATTCTGTCTCTTTTTTTCCCTATTCATCTGACCATATTGTACCAAATGAACATTAGACACTACAATATGACGCATGTTTGGTTACAAGAATTATACATAATTCGTACAATGCTGAAGTTTCAGGATACCAGGATGCTGAAATACTCAAATATCCACCAACAAGTTTATATAACAACGGAAAGTTTTAATACGGAACCTCTAGTAAACCAATGTTATCAGTGTGGTACAATATCGATTAATGTCTTTGATAGATACTCAACTGACCCTGTAGTACATTTAGAGTCAGCGTTCATTGTGGACTTTAATACACCAATTATTTGTCTCTGATGACGTTAACTCAACATAAACTGCTTTCTTTGGGGAAGGAGGATTTCATGTTTTACCTCCAAAACTTTTATTTTGATAACTCTAATAGCGAACCAAGGGTTTCGAGAATTAAAGAAGATTAGTTTTTCTTGCTGATTTCTGGTAAATTTTCTACACAATTTATTATTTGGAATATAAGCTTGAAAAAAATTAATACAAAACACACGCGCAATAGCATGTGCATGCACTAACACAAGTCCACACGGACGCGCGCGCGCGCGCACACACACACACACACACACACACACACACACACACACACACACACGTTTAGTGTTGCAGACCCCACTCTGTGAAATAGGTTGCCGGCATATATTAGAAATGCGTCATCTCCCGAAACTTTTAAATCCGTTCTATAAACACACCTGTTCAAGGTCACTTTCACAGATAAATATTAATTATCTTTTAAATCTATTTAAGGTTGTTTAACAGACATATTATTTGGGGTATTATTATATTACAGATTATTTATACAGCTCCTTTGAATGGCTTCTGCTAGTAAGGGCACTTTGTTAAATATATTATTATTATTATTATTATTATCGTAGCCAATGACATTCTTAGCGGCTGTCCACTATACTGTACACTATATACATAGGATTGTGCGTGAACACAACAAACGGATACAAGAGTCCGTGCACAAACACATGACATGGTCCTCCCTTATAAGTTACAAATAAAAAGAAATGGTAAAAACAACCTTTCACGGGGCATCATGTTATAAAAACTAGAAAGAATTCTCAGATGTCTCAAGGTGTCCAAAGTGGTTTCTTCTACTTGAACTATATTAGCTCGATCACATAATTTCATACAAATTATACAATAGTAGTCAAGTCTTATATAGCTGTTGTCAATTCGCCACAAGCCGTCCGTTGTTTAAACAGATACAGACATTATAATAGAAAACAGATAGAAATGTCAACAAACAAAAAACATATTGAACATGGAAGCACTGGTAGTAATAGTACTAACATAGAAACATACAGTTTTAATGGTAACACATATTATAGATTATATCACTGATTTATTCTCTATCTAAATTATTATGCCTTATGCAATATTTGTATACAATGATACGTATACAATGATCAAATAAATTTGTAACGACTTTTTCACGTGTTGATTGAAATACACTAACAGCAGATAATTTAAGTGTGTGTATATCAGCAAACATCATTTCAATGGACAATTGGCTAAAACATGTGTTTGGGTATCTGTAGACAGATGGATGCAAACTAAAATAAAGTTACTATAACCCAGTTTGAGACGTATTGCCCAAGACTTATCGTTGTTGAGGGGTAGTTTAGTAACATTGTAATTGATCTGTATTGGATATTTTGCCTAAGCACATTAAAGCCTGTGAGTGTAAGCGGTGAGGTATAGTAGTATAACTTGAGATACATGTCAATTTACCTACTATAACTTGGCCGGTGGGGAATTTATCGCAAATTAGGTCGAATTGGTGGTCTTTGGTTTTGAAGACACTTTCAAATTCAAGACATGTTCATGGTTGTGCAAAGCCTGGTAACAAGTGTTAGAAAAAGCGTCACCAATTAGTCTGAGGAATGAGAACTTGGTTAAAGATTGCCAGACAGCTTTCAATAGGTATCAGTTATCAGTACGTTGGTTCCGACACTGACAGAGAAAAATAATTATCGGTGTGTTGAGTGTGCTACGTGAGTGTATACATCAATCATAATCATAAACAAAATTGTGACGAATGGTAATGACCTTCAGATTATATGTACAGCATGTGAGTCTCAATACTTAGCAATATGGCTTTAATTATGAGTAATAAAAATGATGTGAAAACATCATGAAAAGCTTTCTTCAATTTCACATTTTATCTCATAAGACATTTATCTTATTTGATCAAAATAGTCAATGCAGTGAGTGAGTAGCAGAGCACTTGGTATATATATATATATATATATATATATATATATATATACTTCATCTTAGATAAACTTGAACATGGATTCATAAAAAATGTGATATGTAGCCAAAATTTCGTGATCTGTTAGGTAATAAATAAATTAAGTTTGTATGACTAATCATAGACCAAGATGATGGCAATTGATAGCAAAGAAATTAAGTTGGAAGTGTATGTGGTGGTGGAGCATATTATGGCTTTATGTGGTTTTAATAGCGAAGAAAATCTATTTAAAAGGTATTTGTTGGTCACAGTCAGCGCAATGGTAATAATTACACGGTCCTGGTCCTGGTCCGTGAAACAAATTAAAACAATTCATCTTAGATGTTTATTTTGTAGTCACTCACCTGCATAATGTCTGTCGAAGTTTTGTTTACCAGGTATAATTTTGTGCAGCAACTTGTCATTGGTCGCCAGACAGGACACAGCAGCCAATAGCCAACAATCACCTGAAATGAGCACACATATATCACTCAACACAACACCACTGATTGATCCCACCACATTAACACACACACACGCATAACACTAATTATTTTAGATACATACTCACCTAGCACACCCTGCATCACGTCCATACGACTGGCGCCCTCTACGAACATTTGAGGATTATCGCAGATATCCTATACAACAACGTTATAATTTTTTAGATTAGTTGATATGAACTAAAATAAACACGAGACATCGTTCAGCTATAACAATGATGACAAGGATAATATGAACTCTTTAAAACTTATTTTGTCACTTCTCTTGTTATAAACAGTCAAGCTGTTTGTTCCATTTCAGGTTTCCTTACCCCAGGTCGGCGCCATACCACGTCACCACATGGTGGTCGATTTTCGAAATACATCGATTCATCGCAGGGAGGAAAATCTGGGTCTTCCCAGAGTGTTCGGTTTCGCAGACATTCCCGAACCAACTCCTCAAAGCTTTGCATTTCGAGAACCTCATATTTGCTGGGAATGCCATCTTGACCAATTGAACCTCGTCCCGTATCTCTGATTGTGGATCGCCCGAAGAAATTATCGGTGGCCGGATTAAATCTTGGCTTCCATCCCCGAGTATACTTCCTGGTACTCATGATGTAGCTGATAGTATCGCCTCTTTGGGGAGTACTCTGCGGTCAATTTCAGGGTAGCTTAGATTGCTACAGCAGCTAGATTTATAGTGATAGTCGATGTGTGAACGTTCGCTTGTTTGTCGTCCTCTCTTGTGTTCTTGTAAGGTACACAAATCAAAGTTACTTTTGACAGCAGAGTGATGCTCATTAAGATGTAACATATAAATTTACATGTAACATATAAAATGTAACATAGGACTCATTATTGAGACCCATGCTATTTGTTTTCTATATAAATTATTTTTATTTTATATTCTATTCAATGTCTTTAAAGCATAACTACACATTAGTGATTAGAATATTGTTAAATTACATAATAAATATGCACTCTGGTGTAGTGGAATATGATAAGCTAAACGCTATGGCGTCATCAGAAATAAATAATATATCTACCTAACAATTGTGAGCAATATGAATCAAAAACTACATATACTAGTATTATATATATATATATATATATATATATATATATATATATATATATATATAAAAGTGAGAATCCGTTAATCGGACATTGTTTATCCAGCAAATCCATCTTTCGACACATTATTGTCTGCGGCGGATTTAGCTCCACTATAAATGGATCTTTAATATGGGAAAATCGTGTTCCGAGTTCCGACACTTCATTTCGCCAACAGAATGTGACATTTCAATGTAAAATGACCTCGATAATCCGACAACACGAAAATATTGCTAAATATTTCCGCTGGTTCAGTCATGCAAGACACACTGACATGTTATCAGTAATTGTTCATTAACCCGCCCACATACGATAATTGCTATATCGTAACCAATTACAATCGTCTTTGACTATACACACCGACACATGATGCTTCCATTGCCCGTGGCTATCTCATAATCAAAATCATAATCAATTCAAGGCTAATTACAAACATAAATATATGATCTTTCCCATAAGCAGATCGTGCGTTAATCTGATGGACACGAGTATTTCTTTACCATCTAAAAATGTATGAAATAGTCGACCGGTATATCATGGACTCGACATTCCGACATTCACGTTTAGCTTGTGACAAACCTTGTCGGATAAACGGATTCTCTCTCTCTTTCTCACTATATATATGTATATATATATATATATATATATATATATATATATATACATATATTGACAAATTCAAATCTCTTTAATGTCGTCATTATATTGCTAAGTTAATCAAGCGGTATAATTTTTGCAAGCATTTCAAGTTGGCATCCAACCTTAAATTATTTTCGGTTGCAATTGTTTATTCAGAAATGAACATCACTGCGACATAAAGTATGTTTGTTTACGTTATGATGAGTGACTAAATGCTTGCTCTCAACAGGAAAATATTTTTGGTTTGTAACCCAAGTGAATCAAAGGCTTCTTTAATCTCAGTACTGGTTACACATGAGCCGATAAGATTACTGGGAAACGCACCACAAACACAAATAACCGTGGGAACCAAACAATAGCCTAAGGATTTGCAGGATAGTGTTGTAACTATTGCGCTGTAGGAACCGTGTTTAGTTTGTCAGGCAATGGAAATGGCACAAGAATGATTCAAGTCCTTCTTATAACAAGATATACTAGTATGTGTTCATCGTGTTTTCTTTTATCCTATGAATTTCATCCGGTGTACAAAACACTTTGTTTTTGGGGACAGGGCACTTAATGTCACGCAGACGAATATATCCCCGGATCTGGATATTTAAAAAAATGTATCTTCTTTGGAGAATTTGCATTGGTGATGTTGACTTACAGACGACATATATATATATATATATATATATATATATATATGTATGTATGTATGTATGTATGTATGTGTATATATATATATATATATGTATATATATATATATATATATATATATATATATATATATACTTTTCGCATATATTTGAGAAAGCTAATTTAATTTGTGAAGTGGAATATATGATACAACCCAAAAGAAGACACCCGTCTTACACCTACAATGTATAATAATATACAGAGCCAGAGGGCAAATACTGGGGGGAAATAATATAGAAACTCATCAGCTGTGTACTTCAATCCCAGTTTCTGTTTGACTGGGCTCATGTTTTCTTATATTTGATTGTGCTTACAGTGAGTTACACGCGGCTAAAGCTTTAGTCACAAATTAGTGTGTTGATTCGCTAGAGTTGTAATTGGATAATAAAGATTGTGCATTAAATTTACAGTAAAGAGATCAATAGTGCTCATCGGCGTATTGCGTAAAATATACTACACTCAGTAACACTTGCACTGTACAGTACACTTTGACTTTGTGACTTAGTTTGACTACTCTCTACAGTACAATGTACAGGGTTCGACTTCAACAATACGCCAAAAATCTCTATTGCAGTTCATACAAATTATCGCAGTTTAGCTATAATCATACCATAGTACATTATTACACGATATATTAATTATTTTCATACAGAAGAATTAGATCTAGATTCTACTACATACAAAGGTATTTACCCAAACTTTTAAGATGAACTCACGTGAATCAGCAGACTCTCAGGCACGGCGCAGGGTGTATCAAATAATAATATACCACCAGAAACGCGCGGTGTATCAGGTAATAATGTACCTCATTTATTGCTATAACATAATTTTATAAATATATACAAAATTTACTAAATGATAAAATAAATAATTTGATATTAGAAATTTCAGACACATGTGTGTAAGCAAAATTGCAGTGCAAGTGTAAATTATTTTTTTTTTTTTTACTGCAAATATTTGCACATGAGAGGCTAAATAGTAACTAATAACTTGGCCAATAAAATAAACTAATGGTTACTGAAGAAATTAATTGAATATTAAAATACTGATCAAATAAAATATTTATTACAGAAACTACAAATCCTCGTGCACTTTATGTAACACTGAAAATAGTTTTATAATAAAAAATAGGCCTTATTTGAACAATACGAAAATAACTTTGCCTACGTCTAAACGGTATTTCCCGTTAAGTTATTTCGTACTATATTTGCAACGTGTTGTTTTTAAAATGACGTGCTTCAGTCTCGTAAGATCTCTAAAAATAAGGCCTACGGTTTTATTTCCTTACATATTCCAAATCTGTGGGTACACTGTCCTGGAATGGGTCAATTGTTAGCAACAAATAATACAGCAGATGTGTCCAACTTTCAACTTGGTTTAGAAGTTGTTCCAACTAAATTGTTTATACGTTTTTCCAACTAATTTGTGCTTGGGACAAATGTAGCTTAATATAATATTGGAATTAAAATAGGATTGTACGTTACAGTTATTTCCAAGAAATAAATACCTTAACTAAGATGTAGTAAATTAATAGTAATATCTACTAACAGTGATGTACTATAGATAAGATAATTTCGGTTCTAGTCCTTAAGAAGACAATAAACTTTTATCTATTCATATGCTTTGCTCAGCCTTTAATGGGTATAGTTCAATTATAGAATAGATTAATTTCTTAATTGATTAGTCATAGGTCATCTCCATAGGCTAACTGACCTCTATCACCCGGCTTAAAATATGGCCCATTTAGTGGTCCTAAAATAGCAACACTCAACTGAACGGATAAATAACCCTTATGAGAGTGGACCTTATAATTAATTCTACTCTGTCAGGTAAGTAGTCTATTCTAAATAAAAATCTTGCAGTTTTACACCATGTCTGTGCACATGTTTGCTAAATGATGAAACACTCCGAAAAATTAATTTAAATTTATATATATATATATATATATATATATATATATATATATATTTTTAAGTGTGTGTGTGTGTGTGGGCTGCGTGTGTGTGTGTGTGCACGCGGACGTGTGTGTGCTGTGTATTAAAATGATATATATATATATATATATATATATATATATATATGTAATCGATTTTTTAAGGTTAATTTATTATTTCCAATATTTTATAAGCCAATAAGGAGCTCAGCTGAAGATAGATTTGTGATCTGTTTGAGACGTAGGTCATTCAGAACAGTCTTGTATTTGAGAATTGCGCCTGTAATAAGCGGTTTGGAAATTTGAAATACGGTTCAGCTCATTTTAGTTCTAAAACAGATAGTGTGTAATTTAACTGTCAGAAAACCATACAGTGAAGAATTTCTTAAAGACCTGAACTAACTGTAAATTTGACCGATAAAATGAAATGGTAAAAATCTGTCTCTTCAAATGTGTAAAGGCACACTGTATGTTGTTATGTATTCACTGTATAGCGCGTTAATATGTGTACATCATTATTATTATCGTCATTATCAATAGTATTACAATTATCAAATGAATTATCTCTTTAATTTCCACAACAGGTGTAGACTTGGATCATAGATCACAGATCATTACCATCTGAGTTCGAATCTCGGCGTGGCCATATCTGAAGGTTGTTTCATCTTTGACTTCGTTTCATTACCCTTGGAGGTCGCTCGGCCCATTTAGCCTACCATGTGCACAAAATTAGCTATAAAACATCAATTATCATCATCATCAGCAGCAGCAGCATTTATGTATGGCACTCTATTTGTAGAAGACAATTTGCACTCGATTTTTATAGTTCTAATTTTTCGGGAGCCAGGCAACGCTGACCAACTTTTATATGAGATTAGAACTGATGATTCATGTAACTTCCCGAAGTAATGCCTAGATGAAATCCATATCGAGGTAGAAGAACTGCGTTGTGCTAACGTTGGCCCAACAGTGCCCACTTCGCTGGCCCAACGTTGACAGATACGGTGCGCCAACGTTGTTTTTGTTTGCTGCGCCGACGTTGGCCCAAAGAATCAAATATAGCCATTTGTCAACATCGTGCCAAACTCTTGCTAACCATGTAACAATAGTTTGCCAACTATTTGCGAACGAGATGTATTTCATTGTGCTAATATCAGAATTAATAATGCAATACATACCTTGATGCCTGAGATGTGGAATATAGAGGGTATATTTTGTATTTTAATTTATTTCACGCGTACACTATTGTTATGAATCCTAATCATCCGAATTTGCATTCTATGAAATTAATGAAGACAAACATACAGTCGCTAAACAGTCATAATAATATACTGAATTAAGAAACAATGATGGCCAAAATAGCATAAATCGCTACGTTTATGTACCATTAAGATTGGTTAGAAATATCCAATAGCAATAGTAGATTAGAAATAAAAGAGTTTAGACTTTTGGGAGGAATATCGGTCTTGCTACAGTTTCTCTAATGTTGTATGGTGTACATTCCAGAGACAGGAGGTGCTGCATAAGTAGAACATCTATTGGAACTAGTCATGTTATTATATTTTATTATGTGTATGGTAGCCAATAGACCCATTGCACGGTGACGTCAAAAACCAAAACAAACCAGCCGCGCTTTGCATTGTGGGATTTATAGGGGAGGGGGCAGCTGAGCGATATTACCGTGATAATCCCGCCATTTTAACACCCCCTGCGGGACCGGGGTTTAGAATAGGTCCGCTGTATCCCCTGCATGTCGTAAAAGGCGACTAAAAGGGGCAACCTGTTTGCCGTGGGTTGCGACCCGTAGGAGGGGAAGAGGGGATCCTGGTAGTTGAGTGGTGGAAACACTGCAACACACTACTTTGGCCCTAATTTCCTTCTAAGACGGGAGGTCAGAAAGGCCCGATCTGACCAATCGGCTAGTCACGTTTAGCCCTGGAGGTGGTTGTTTTTGGACCATTGATCCTTAAGCCACCACTTACCAGAAGGCAGTGGCCGATGGGTCAACCTTGGAGGATGGTGTTGCTTTGGTCAATCGGGTGGATGACACTCCTCCACTCGGTTCTCCCTTGTAATACTATCTTCTGAGGGTATAACACAATTGTATCCCTGATGCACAAGTGTTGGTTACCACACCTCTGTGCATCCCCTTGTTGGACTCCAAGGCGGGTGGGGAGCATTTGTGCTGAAACAAATAAAATAAAATATGGACACCCAACAACCCCCCAAAAAAACTTTTAATAGTACCGGGCACAAGCAAAGACTCTCCCCTGGCAAAGCTCAATCCCTTTGCCATTGAGAAAGGCTTATAAGGCTTGGCGGGAACGCCAACATCTGTGAAAAGGCTCCGATCTGGAGACCTCATTATTGAAGTCTCAAAGAGGAGCCATTCCGAAAATCTGTTGGGTTCCAAAATGCTGGCAAATTGTCCAATACAAGTTGTCCCACATCGCAGTATGAACTCCAAAAAGGGAGTCATACAATGTAGGGACCTCGCCGACACCTCCGAAGAGGAGATATTGGACAATTTATCATCGCAGGGCATAACGGAAGTGAGGAAGATAAGAGTACAGCGTGATGGACGCCGAATTAATACCGGCACCATTATCCTCACGTTTGGACTCCCTGTCCTAACCACTTCTGTGAAAATAGGATTCCTTCGAGTGAAGGTTGATGTTTATATTCCGAATCCTCTGAGATGTTTTAAGTGCCAAAGATATGGACACCACAGAATGGCCTGTAAGCGAGAGCTTACATGCGCCAAATGTGGTACAACAGGTCATGAGGATAAGGAGTGTAGACAGAAACCGCACTGCGTTAACTGCGATGGAGACCATGGATCTTTCTCCCGTGACTGTCCCTTGTGGAAAAAGGAGAAAGACATCCAGACCATCAAAGTAACGCAGGGAATATCCTTCCCACAGGCTAGGAAAGTCGTAGAGCAGAGAGGTAGCACTCCTACCTCAGCGAGGTCATACTCTGATGTCGCTGGGGTTACGAAAAGTAGTGTTGCCTGTCAGACCGACATGACCTGGCCTCTCGGGGCCCTGCAACCAAGCCAAATGCCAAGACAGAAACACCCTGTATCTAAGGCTGTGTCTACCATGACAGTTGCTGACGCAACACAGTCAGAGGTAACACCAGCCACAAAACTAGGCTACAAACAAAAAAGGGGGTAAAACCC
>JAODUP010000710.1:207500-218833 GCA_025642065.1 Paralvinella palmiformis | reverse complement strand
TTCTAAATACTAATACTGTGTTAGAAGGTGATATCACTTTCATTTGGTTTCTTTGTATACTCTGTTGGAAGTATTTTGATGATGATGACGATGATGATGATGACGATGATGATGATGATGATGATGTCGATGATGATGATGATGATGATAATAATAACGGTAATAATAATTGACATAACTGCCCAAGCCAATTAGCCCCTGAATACTGCTACTTCCACTACTACTATCATTAATGTTACTGATACTATTACTACTACTACTCCCCCATCTACTACTATTACAACTACCGCTACTATTACTATTAGTACTACTACTGTTCATACTACCACTCTCATTACTATTACTACTACTATTACTGCTACTAATACTACCAATACTACTACTACTATTACTACAACTGCTCCCAGTATTACTACTACTAATAATCAATTACTTTCTGCGACATTTTTGGAAGGCGCCCCAAATCCCTATTAAACGCCCGCAATCCCGCTCGTTGAGCGCTAATCTTAGCCCTAATGTTAGTAGGAATACTGAGATCGTTGGACGGAGACCATGTCTAGTACAAACAGATAAAATCTAATGACGCATCAAGGCTGGAGGATGTTAAATAATCCGGTCCGAAGTAGGGGTGTGCGCTTATTAGGGTTTAGCCACATATAAGTTAGTCTCGGGAATACGGCCACCGCCACCGTGACCGATGAGACGTGACACGTCTCCGGATGAATCGTCCGCTCGTCGCCATCGCAATTTTACGATCGCCTCTCTGTGCCAGTGCACCAATTGGCCTCCGCTTCTGCCGACTATTGTGGCCTTTTGCCTTGGCGATGGGACGCCCGCGTCGGTTCCATAAGACATTAAATCGTTGAGGACATCAGTCGGTAAATCTCTTATGGTCTGATACGATTGATGAGCACCAGTCAACAAACACCACAGGGTGGTGCTATTTGTGGTGGCGGAGGTGGTGGCGGTGGTGGTGGTGCTTTTGATGGTACGGCTCCAGGGTTCTCTAGTCATCGTTGACTACCGACTAGTCGTCTTCGGTTATAACTCGGTGACTATAATCTGCCGTGCTCGCTAAGCTTCGGCGACTTTTATCGCCCGATAGAGGGCGTGTGCTAGCATTTTGGTACTTCATGCATTTGGCATTTTATTGTTTCTTGCTGTTGTTGTTGTTGTTGTTATGTGTTGTTGTTGTTGTATTCGTTGTTAGTGTTGTTGTTGTTGTTTGTCGATAAAGCAGCTAGAGGCGCCGTTTCCTGGATCAATTAGTTTGGATCTATAGGCAAGGACCAAGGCCGGGTTCAGGATCTCTATTTAAGACGAACGATGTTTACAATCTTCGTAATGTTTGTACTCGGTACGGGAGTGGTAACGGGTCTTGGGAATGCGTTGTCCGTGTGTGGTTGCTTGCTTGCCTGCGTGCTTTCGTGTGCGTGCGTGTATGCGTGCGTGCGTGTGCGTGTGCGCACGTTAGTTTCCATATCTGATACGTGTATTGTTTATTTTACACACACCTTTCTAAATATATCTGAATTGTTGCCTGCCTGCTTGCATGCATCTCTCTCTCTCTACCCCCCCCCCTCTCTCTCTCTCTGTGTGTGTGTGTGTGTGCCTCACTGTCTGCCTGTCTCGTTGTCTTTTCCAATGTCTAGATATCCACACCGCGATATCTCCTTCCCCCAACACACACACACACACACACACACACACACACACACACACACACACACACACACACACACACACACACACACACACACACACCTCCCACTGTCTACATATATCACAAGATCGGCCCCGCTGTCTGTGTATCATTGTCTTGTAACGATGTATCTTGGCACCGTCAGCCCGCTAACAAGCGACCTTTATCCATTGAGAGCGCCAACAAAAAGTGATGTCATTGTTAATGCGTCAGCCCTAGAGCGGCGCTCACACAATACCCATTAATGAACGGTGGCCAGTTAACAGGGGCACGCCGGCGTAACGGCCTGTACTCTAGTGACACGGTGTACAGCTAAACCGACAGCCTGTAGTAGTATTATATAAATAGCGGCCGTCTCTGTGTGGGATGGTTAAACAGGGTTAGTGTTGTGGAAATGTTATTGCTGACCATCTCTCTCTCTTTATATATATATATATATATATAAAAAGAGAGAGAGAGAGAGAGAGAGAGAAAAAGGGTAAAAATATTATATATTATAATATTTTATATAATAATAAAAATAATAAAAATTTTTAAAACTATGTTTTTAACTAGAATCAAAGAGAATTAAACATATTATGACGTTATTATAAATTCTATACTTAAATACAGACTCCAATTTATATTTTATAAATAGGCTAGTTTAAATGTGTTGCCTTTAACAATCCTATGTAAAAGTTGTGTGTGTGTGTGTGTGTGTGTATACGCGTGTGTGTGTGTGCGTGTGTGATTCTTTGACTCAGTGCCTACTCACGATTGTGATGGTAGTATTATTGTTCGTGAAGTCCTGCTTCCAGTCTTTCTCTCTCTCTGATGTTGAAATGTTATGTATATATATATATATATATATATATATATATATATATATATATTTCCACCGATCTCTCCCACACAGCGGTGCTGTTCGGCGGCCTCATGTTACGACCAAAGCCTGCTGCCATCAAGGATAAGATGGCCAGCGTCAGGAAGACATCGAATCGTGAGGATGAGAACAAACATTGTGCCTTTGTCTATCACTTCCTCATCAATGAATATGATGGCTAGACAGTGTCAACTGGAGATGATATGTTATTGTTAAATGGCAGTCTAAGAAATGTTATATGATATATGGCTGTATATTGTCTTTTAAGAAATTTCCCAAAATTTACGTTTTATATATATATATATATATATATATATATATATATATATATATAATAAAACATAACTGGGGTTTTCTTTTAATATATTCGAAAATTGTAAGTTATAATTAATTTTCTGATGTAATGATATTTTATATTTAGCGACTTCGATTTAATATTTAAGTGCACTTGTATATCTGTATATATATATATATATATATATATATATGTGTGTGTGTGTGTGTGTGTGGGGTGGTGTGTGTGTGTGTGTGTGTTATTAAAAATTTAAATCGTCATTAACTCATCATACTTGAAGTAGTTTGAGTCTAATGTTTTAATTGTAAGTTGCTAATGCTGTGTGACTGGTGTGTGAAATTAGTATGGCACATCTGTATACAGCTGGTGTATGTACCCATGTATACATGTATACAAAATATATGTATACATGTATACATAATATTATATATATATATATATATATATATATATATAAAAAAAAGGTGGTGAAATAGACTGGAGTATACAATTTGTGTATAAAATGTATACAATGTTTATGTTAATTATTTCAACTGATATAAAGATGTAAAAATGAACATCTCAGGAACCCCTGGTTTATAAAATTTCAATTAGGCTGATATATATAACATGTATATATATATATATATATATATATATATATATATATATATATATATTAGTTGTATATATATTTGTATGTATAATAATTATTAATGTATACAATTCGTTTATACATCAGGCATGTACCACTGGTATAAACTACTGGCGCATACACTCTCGTATACAGCTACTTCTACCGTTTGTACACGTGACTGGTACCCTGCTGTGTATAGCCAACAATCTGTGATTATTAGGTTATGCCCCTTTTAGTTCCAGCTGGTTGGTTGACTGGATGACAATTATAACACGAATTAAGTAGTAGCCACGCCACTGCTATCACACCTATGCCCTTTTACTTTCTCGCTCTTCGGTCGAGCGTTCCAGCTTACTTGAACATACCTTGTCATAGCCGAACACCTGATTTTCATACTTAATTCCCCACCCCCCTCCCCGTGGCTTAATCCACTCTACCACCCTTTAGCGCTATCTACCTCTAGCCCTGCCATACACCAGCCTACCTTTGTGCTGCTTACTCTACACTACTGTGCCCTATTTTATGCTACCCTGCCACTCCATCAGCGGCGCTTGCTCAGACCAGCTTAATGAGAACCTGCGCCGGAACAATCCTCCAAATCGCGGAATCGAATCCAAAGTCGTGATACGTCCGTGGGATGTTTCATACGAACATAGCATTTCCCTCGTTAGAACCCGTTCGGCCATCGTGTGCCTGAGATTCGTCCAGCACTCGCGTCCTTTCCCGTACGTCATCGTGCTATCCACGCCCCCGTGCCTATAGCTGCGTTCGTGCTGATTCACGCCAATCTCCCGTACATCCAAGTTGACACAATTAGCGGTAAATGTCGCTAGCAGTAAGCTCTCCGTATGTAAACTCCTCCACAAAGGAATCAGTTGGTGTTGTCCTTCTCCGGCAAGTGGCCTTTATCCACTGTCAACACTCGGTTGGTGCTCGACTTGATGACGCGGTCGGTGTTTGTGCTAATACTCTAAGAGTGGTACTATGTTGTGGTGCTCGTAATTCGCCGGTCTCTATTGCTCAAGTTACGCTCCATATCTCCTCTACTCGTCCCGAGAATAGGACGACAACCATTATAGTTGACGGTCGTGTCCTTACTGAAGTCTGGCCGCTTATTGAAACGATGATGTACCACGAAGTTCACGTACTCGGGTCAAGTGGTGTTGGCAACGCCATGTGCGTGCGTGCGTGCGTGCGTGCGTGTGCGTGTGTGTGTTGGGACTAGCCAGCTTTGCGTCTAGTTAACTCGCCTTTCAACCAGCCAACTAGCCCAACTAGATTCGGGTAGCCATAAACTCCCCCAAACAGCCAGTATCACCTACCTCCCAGTGTCTCTCTCCCCCTCTATCTCTCTGGCTCCTTTTCTGCGCGTGTGTGTGTGTGCGCGCGTGTTCCGGGTTCGGAGCCCACTTACCGGTTTAATAGCAAGCCGAAATCCTGTGCGGATCACTCGGTGTCAGAGTACACGATAATTGTTTATACCGGTTGACCGTCGGTTACCGACATGTCACAGTCGGCGAAGATACTCCCAACAACCCCCGAAGCCATCCCGGTTCATCCCGTGTGTCTGCCGCAGCGGCCGCTAGGAGCAGCGCGCCAGCCCCTTCTCTAGCGTCCGGCCTACAGCCACCGACACGCCCTCTAGTGGCGGCGGTGGCTGCGCGGCCGACTTCGGCGTTACTGCCGCTGGTCGCTGGCTATAACCACGTGCCAGTCATGTGATGTCTGTTTATTTACACTCTCTCCCTCGCCGGGACCGCATCGGACGAAACACGTGCACACACGCAAGCGAGCGAACGAACACGCGCGCGCGCAACACCGCTACCATA
This sequence comes from Paralvinella palmiformis, assembly GCA_025642065.1. NCBI lineage: Eukaryota > Metazoa > Annelida > Polychaeta > Terebellida > Alvinellidae > Paralvinella > Paralvinella palmiformis. The sequence continues at coordinate 213,529 of JAODUP010000710.1, read as the reverse complement.
CCGATCTAAGTCACGTGTTAGATAGTTATCGTCGTCATCGTTGTTGCTGTTATTGTTGTCAGTTCGTCAGATTGCTGATTGACGTAATAAATGATTATATAAACGCGACGTTGTCTCGACGTGTGTGTCTGTGTGTGTCCGCGCGTATGTCTGTATCTATCTGCCGGTCTGGATCCGAATACGGCTCGCGATTGGTTGTGGTGGTGGAGCAGCCATAAGGATCGCCATCCAGTAGAGGAATAGACGGAGGGTTTTTGATGAGGACGACCGTGTTCGTCCACTGTGTCTACTATCACCGTTACGGTGTATCTGTCGTGTAGGAGTTGTGTTTACTCTCACGGTCAAGGTGTATCCGTCGTGTAGGAGTTGTGTTTACTCTCACGGTCAAGGTGTATCTGTCGTGTAGGAGTTGTGTTTACTCTCACCGTTACGGTGTATCTATTGTGTAGGAGTTGTGTTTACTCTCACGGTCAAGGTGTATCTGTCGTGTAGGAGTTGTGTTTACTCTCGCCGTTACGCTGCATCTGTCGGATAGGAGTTGTGTTTACTTTCACCGTTACGGTGTATCTGTTGTGTAGGAGTGTGTCTCTCTTTTGTGTAGTGACCGCTGTCGTCGCTCATAAACCTGGGGCTTCTTCGTCCCATAACGGATATATATATATACGTACGCAGGCGCACGCGTCTTAGGTAAGTACCTCGTTTGGTCTCGTAACAATAGAGACGCGGTGTGTCTACCTTTGGCAAAGGGTGTGTGTGTGTGCGTATGTGTGTGTGTGTGTGTGTGTGGTAGGGGGGACCCGTAACAGTATTATCCGTTAAGAATTGCCTAATCCGGAAGCTGACTAAAACTGGGCCCTTAAAGAGATGACTAAAAGTGGCGAACAAAATCGCATCGTTTCTTAGAAACGTCGCAGAAACGTCGATTTCTGGTCGATCTTGATAATTCGCGGAGAGATCACACGACGTTGTAGGCGTTGAGCGTTATTGGGCGACTTCCTTTTTCGAACGTCTTACCCGATGTTTGGACGACGCAAAATTAATTAATTTCATTTCTTCCTAATCGCGTTCGACGTGCAAAAAGGCGAACTTCAATCGTTCACGGTCGGAATACGCGTTCTCCCTCGACGTACGCGGTTTGGTTTTTGAGACGGGCGGGAAGGGGGGGGGTCGATGATTGAGGTTTGCGGCCGCTCACGTGATTGATAGATAACTCGGGTCCCTCATAATTCAGAAGACTCGCCGCTTATCTGTTGGCATCCCGTCGAAGTTATTGATTGATCCGGAGTTAGAAGTGAGCCGCTAAATAGAATGAACTTGGCTTGTTTTACTGGCGACGTTTAATTGGTGCATTCAATCGGGGATCTCTTACAGCCAGTGTGTGTGCGTGTGTGTGTGTGTGTGTGTGTGGAAATGTGGACTACGGCTCCCTCTGTCTTTTGGATGCCACCTGCGCTACGAGGCGACGCTGAGGTGTGACATCGTTTCGCAATCGTCGGATTTATAAAGCTAATATTTCGCATTTGATTCTTCATCACAGGAGCTAATTAACGCGAACAGTGTCCGTCGGTAGTAGACCAATGAGTCGTTGTTACGTACAAACGAATTAAGGAAAACGGCAAGGATTCGTGAGGTAATTAGTTCGACATCACTAAACAACGTTGTCGTATGTGTTGGGACAAGAGGATAACGTCAATTCCATCATCGAGACAAAGCGCCATTCTGTCTGTGTCGTGGCTCTCTGCCTGTCTGCAGAACGACCTTCGGCCATCACACTCACATAAACACACACACACACACACACACTCTCTATCTCTGGCCAGTGCCGCCGCTCCTGGATGTGATTAATCCACGCACTTAATTAAAACACATCAATTAAGACCATACATAGCGTGCCGAGCCGCTGACGGCGAAGTTGTCCTCTCACTCTAGAGGAATGTCCATCTAGACGGGAGGCGAACCAACGACGGAGAGCCACCAGTTTATCGTCGCCCCACCCCACCCCCCTACGTATCCCTCGCTCGTACCCTCTCCCTGGCAGACGTGATGCGCCGAAATTGAGATGGATCTATTGACATCGTTGACATAAAGTGGACGAGCCGAGAAGAAGCCGAAACACTCACAGTCCTGTTTGTTCGTTTCTTTGTTTGTTTGTTAGTTTCGAGTCCTTTTCTGTTGGTTTCCCTTTTTTCGTTTCCTACTCGCGCCTCCGTCTTCCGATTCTCTTTCGACTATACCGGCCACGCGCGAGCACGCCTCTCCGCGCCTTCGATTGGCGTTCGCCCGAGCCCGTATAGGGGGCCACCGTTGACCGTCCAGAAGCCGCTATCGAGAGAGGAGGCCCCTTCGCTCCAGATAAGGCGAACCGTGCAAAGGTTTTGACAGAATTAATGATGAATGACTACAGCAGCCAGCTGCTCTCAAGAATTGATGATACCTCGTTTAAGGAGCAATGGTTCCAGCGGTGAGTACTTGTGAGTTCTGTTTACTCTCTCACCGCGGCTAATACTATTACCACTACTACTACTACCGCTACTATTAGTACTACGACTACTACAATCGCTACTAATAGTACACGAGTCGCCGATAAGCCTATCTCCCATACGGCTAGAACCACGACCGGAGACACGACCGACTCTACTGCGGATAGTCAAAACAGGATAGCATCTCCTGATCACAGCCAGCGGTGTTCGTCTTCCGTTCTGGATACTGTTCGTGTCGGTGACCGGATATAAGGATTCGTTCGCTGGTGCCAAGCCGTTGCTGATTCTGTTTGTGTCGTTGTTGTTGTTGTTGTTATTGTTGTTGTTGTGGTTGTTGTTGGATTACGCGCTGACCGATCGACATCCGACCTAGATCCGGTTCCTGGCTGGACCTACGTCATTTGACCACATCCGGGAGGGCGCCACCGTTCGCGAAGACGATTGGCCGATGATCGGCTCCTGGATCTCTGACGTCACCGCCATTCGCTCGCCACGTCGCAGCGCCGTCGCATCGTGGTCCGGAGACTTCCTGTCGGTAAGGTGACGGAACGGTACGGTAAGTGACGTCATCGGTGATGTGTCGCATTTTTTGCGACATTTTAACGTATCGCTTCCTTTCAGCTTGTCGCGTGCTGGCCTCCGATCTGGATCCACGTGATCCAGACGAAGCTTCTAGTATTCTTTTCAATTTTGCTGAAACCACTAGAGCTTCGATTAAAAAGGCTTAATCTTCTTGGGTAATATGTGGAACAAATTTCTTTTAACTTTTAAAGAAATTGATGTTGACCAGTTATATAACTTATTCCCGTTTCGCAGGATATGTCTGTATATTTAAATGCATATTTATATGTATATTTATGTACTTTTGGTCTTGAAGATATGTAACGTGTGATGCTTAACGTGTTATATCTGATAGGATAGACGTAACGTGATTTGCCTAACATGATAATATAACACACACGCATATATATATATATATATAACATGATAAGTTAAATATATTTCGTCTTAAGTTACAGATATTTTCGTATATAATGCCATGTGTATTTGTAAGATGTTTCTAACATGTATGCTATATCAATTGTTTTAACGTAACAATTATTATGATCTATTTAATACAATATGTCTAACATGATATTCTATCTCGGTGACGTGCTAATAATCCACATATATCCGTCTATTATGATATTTTAGCAGTTATCACCATATATATATATATATATATATATATATATATGTCTATCCCGTTGATACATACATGTTTTATTCCAGCCTGGCCTTAACGCCATAATAACATACCTCTGATATAATCAATTATCCAATCGTTGTCTAATCAATAACGTCGTCGTCCATATCCTATACGACGACTTGTACCATAATCCATAACAATAATAACACTCGCTCTAATCCATAACAATAATAACACTGGCTATAATCCATAATGGCCATCCATATATTTATGCTCCAGTTGTTCTACGTTGTCACACTCAGTAATGGATTAGCGGCCATAGAACACAATATCTGAGTGTATCAAATCCCCCAACAATGATACATTACCTCAATGTTTACAGTGTGCTACCTCCTCTATTCCCGGCTAAACCGTACCTAAACACTTCGCCAAACCACTTGAACGATAGCACGGTGCTATAGGCTAGCACGTCGGCGTGGGTATTATTATAGAAAATTAATATGTTTTTAATGACCGATATGCCAACATTAGTGGACTGTAGCACCTTTTGTCGTGTGCTATCACATCGCCCAAACAACATTACGTTACTCTATCAGATAGCACGCTGTTATATATGACGTCACGTCGTGTTATATACAATAGGCCGTCTATTTACGTATGATAATATATGCGAAATCAGGTTTATATATATATATATATATATTTATATATATATATATATATATATATATATATATATATATATATCATCATTATTATACGTGTTATCACACCTGCGTATATCATATCATGTTAATATAAGCGAAATCGTGTTATTATGTAAAAAACGTATATGATAATATGCAGTATAGTGCCAATATAGAAAAGATAGGGCGCTCTTTTATAGGACGTTGTTTTATAGAACGCTGTTCGAATGATATCACGTCAGTAAATATGATAATATATGATTTATATGATATCGCATTAATGAGCCGGCGCCTTTTTAATATAGCGATATCAGGTGAATAAATTGCTATAGCAAAGCCATTAGAATTATATCACGTGGATAGAATGATACGATGCAAGAAATATATGATATCATATAAATCGAGTAATAAGATTCGATTACGCTGATATAACATAATATGGTGATATCACACACTTCATTTGATATATATCACCTCATTTAGGACGATATCGTAGCCTAAGGTTGATATAAGATAATTAGGCGAACGTCGCTTAATAAACGCTAAAACATATGACTAGATTGATATCACTTAATTAAGATGATATCGCAATCGCACGATATCGCACTCACCACCTTTAGGTTGATATCAAATAATTACTTTGGCTTAAAATGACGGAGATAATATCGCACGGTTTTGTAGATATCGCACGATTAGAATGATATCGCATTACAATTAGCTCGATATCACGCGATCACGTCGATATTACGTCATTACGGTGACAACGTCGCTACGCCACCGACGGCGATAACACACACACACGCACGCACACACGCACACACACACACACACACAGAGAAAGACGGTCACACATAGAGACGCACACACATACACAGTGACACACACACAAACACACGCAGTGAATCGTACGCACACACATACACAAATACAGACACAGAGACACAGACACACACACACACACACATACACGTACAAGTTACATCCGGACGGAGATATAACGAGCGTGCTATCTCAGTGCCTGGATCTAAGTGGGATCTGACTGCCGCCAGCCTAAGTCACTCTTAAACCTGGATCAATGCAATTCAAAGAGCGAAAAATGCCATTCCCTCCATTTCCTCCCCAAAACCGGCCATAATTCTCTTTTTGTCTAACTCGAAGCCATCGCCATTTCCCCCGATGTCGTCTGCCCCTCGATATGATATTGGCGCCGTGTGTTAGACGACACTCGGGTTTTGTTACGACGTTCCCCTGTTATTATCACCCGTTAGGTGTCCACTTTATCAGCCATTGTGACATACTTTCATTCGATTTCCTACCCTTTTAAACGCCAACTCTCCGCCATCGACGAATATCGGCCACCGGTGGCACCATCTAGGGCGAGATGGCGCGGGGCGACATCTATCGGGAAAAGTGGTTTGCCGAAGCGTCGTCAGTCGTTCGGGGAAAACTAAAATCTCGTAGAAATCGACGACCAACTTAACCTATAAATAGCCAGCTAACTGCTGCCGATTGGCGAGTGGTTAATTTCTCTTCCAGTACCTCTCACCTTCTTCTGTCTTTTTTTTATCATAAATCTGATTTATCATTCAGGAAGCTTATAGCGCAAAGGAACAGCAATTAAGCTATTACAGTAAGTACATTCCCTCCCCCGTTGCTCTCATTGATTGCGTTCGT
>JAODUP010000710.1:185000-192500 GCA_025642065.1 Paralvinella palmiformis | reverse complement strand
ATAATTGATTATCATTTCTTTGGAAGGCTTTTAATTAGGCGATAACTCCACTCCATTGGTTGATGTTATTGACTAAAATCAATAACGACATCATTCCGTTTATGGCGTCTACGGTCTATTTCGGGACATTTGCCGCGGTACAGAACAACCAGCCCTGATTTAAGTCTCCTCGAGGTCAAGGCCGTCAAAGAGAAATACGCCATACAATTCTGCGAGAAACGGGAGAGAAATGGTAGTCTCGCGATAACGTGCTCGTAATAGATGCTATTAAATGTAAAACAGTTATGTGACTTGGCCTATTAGGAAGTGAAGACCGCGTCGTGTAGAGGACAATGTCCAAAGTGCAGTCGGACTATAGACCACAAAATGCTGACCACAATCAACCTGTGAACCACAATGTGCAAAGTTCAGCCGGTTTATAGGCCACAAAATGCTGACCACAATCGGTGTGTGTAGACCAGAACGGATAGAACAAAATTAGAATACAATGATGCACGTGAGGCAATGTTCAGATTACGTTGGGATGTCTACGTAACGAGGTGAAAATCATGACGTGCCAGTACGTCCCCTGTACACAATACTATCCAAGCTGGCGGTAACTTTTACGCCAACCAAGATATACATCAAACAAAACAACCATTAAGATTGGAACCAACACGACAGCCAAGGCGAAATCACCCAGAGAGCACAGCACGGATCATCGAGAGCGCAATCTGGATCACACAACTGCCGATCAAACGTCGCATCCGGCGGCGGTATCGTTTTACGCGCACCCGATCCAGAACGCCGAGCCGAGCAGCTCGCCCAATTATAATCGAAGCGATGACCTTTAGCACCGAGGGCGCCGTGTCGCCATTATACGAGAGAACCATCGGTCCGGGATGATGTATTGTTTCTTGCCATTCCCGGCTAACAATGAACCAACACCATCCCGGCGGTGACCCGGCCTCGTTACCGAGTAAACACGGCCTCTCTTTGGGATAAAACACACTCGGCCGTCTTCTGGGAATAATTTCACTTTCATGAACCGTAAAACCCGGCGCTCGCCGCCGGCGACGACGGGTGGGCGAGATGCGGCCCTCGGAAGAGGCTCACTCCTCCTCCCCATCTTCCGTAGCGGTGAGGGATCGCGTCATAATTATGTATAATTATTGTTATTGTCCCGAAGAAGTCCGCTTCAAAGAGGCATCATCCCCCCCATCTCCTCAGAATGATGAGCATCTTATTGCCGAGATGGTGCTGCTTCCATTCCCCCTCCCCCCATCCATTATAGTTTATGAATTCGTCCATCTCATAAATGATGCACAACGCCCCAGAACGGTTTTATGTGTCGTCGACGCCATAAAATGGCGCATTATATGCTGAGCTCTCTACCGAGAATCGAACCGAGAGTCCGAATAAGTCTGGACCTGCTCCGGAAAAGTTGACCATATGCGTAAAGTTGTAATTGAGGGTGACGTCTGTAAATAAAACCTTCTCCAAGATGGCTGCCGCTACCGGCTGATGATGAATTGAAGTTGCCAACAATGAACTCCAAAAGCGAACTTCCCTGTGTTGATGCTGCAAAACCTTTCTCGGAGTCCTGGTCTTCTCCGGCGGTCGTTGCTTCGCTTTAATTGTTGGCATTCATACCCCAGATTATGACGGCCGACTGATCCGGAATCCCCTTGTTCTCATAGGCGGTCGCCCGGTGTCGCTGCCCTCGTCATTTCCGGCTCCCTGGGCGAAATAATCGCCAATCGAACGTCTTCTGGATTTACGAACGGCAGATGTTCGCCATCCATTGTCCATCCGGGGAACAAATCCCTGCGCCTCCCCCCGGACCACTACCACCATCATCCTATCCCAGTAAACCCACCCCGGTTCAACCCAGTCCTCCAGCGCGTGTTAGACATTATCCAGACGCTATCCAGATGTTATGCAGACGTGGCCGAACGATATCGACAAGTGCGGTCATCGATCCGGAAGATTGTTCCACTCGACCGCTCCCGATTCGGGAATTTCGTATCCACGACGTGTCCCGCGTCCGGATCGGTCTGGCGTGGTGCTTCCTCATCAGTGCCTACATCTGTCGATCCCGGACACGAAGTCCACATCTGACCTTAACCCTCCAACCCGCCAACCAGATGTGGCCAGGAGACATAACAAATCGAATTAATTTCGCCGCTTCCCTCTCAACACACTAGACCAGATCGCATCTCCACTTGATTGGTACACGGCCTCTCGGCGGCAGGATTATTTTTGGAGGCTGCCGGCTGGTGCTGCCCTCTTCAAAGAGTGGCCGCGTTTTCTTGGCCAACTTCTTGTCTTGGTCGACCGGTCTCCTACCGTACTGCCGCCGTTGTTGTTGTTGTCTTTACGTCAGCGAGTGAAAACAGCCGCGATTTATCACGACTTGGTCTTGCCTTTGGGAGGCCAAGTATCTCTCCCCCTCCTCTCTCTCTCTCTCTCTCTCTGCGTGTGTGTGTGTCGTCAGTTTTTGTTTTCTTTCGTTCAGTTTTCTAGCTAAGTACAGTGGCCGAATAGCATGGCCCAGGGGAATGCGTGTCAGACACGGATGCCAGTCGATGCGGGTTCGATGGCATAAGCCGAGGAAAAATATATAATTGCTAATCAAGATTGTGTGGAGACGTCGGGTACGATTTGGGAGTGTGAAATCAGGCACTGGCACCGACATTCAGAAATCGTGAATATAATCTCCAGGTTATTTTCTGGATAACTTTTCATGCCGTATAATATAGGAATGTACTTAACGTATACACACTTGTAAGACATATATTTTGGATCCCCCTTCTTTATCTATCTGTGTATTTAAATATCTATTAATATGTTTATTTATAGGTATCATTCTCTCTCTCTCTCTCTCTTTCTCTCTCTCTCTCTTCTCTCTCTCTCTCTCTCTCTCCTCTGCTCTCTCTCTCTCTCGCTCTCTCTCTCTCTCTCTCTCTCTCTCTCTCTCTGTACCACATTATATGAAGCGAAGTCAAAGATGAAACACCCTTCAGATATGTCCACGTCGAGATTCGAATACGGGTGGTAGGGATCTGTGATCCAACACGCTACAGTTAGACCACGAAGGCGCCCACACATGATATATATATATATATATATATATATATATATATATATCACTATTTATCTATCTATCTATCTCTTTTCGTGTATCTATATATCTATTTCTCCCCTCATGTCTTCCACCACCCCTCTCTCATCTCTCCTCAATCTATCCATGCCATAAGACAATAACTTACAGACGACAAAGCACTAACGGTGTCTCTTAGTAACATTGTCACGTGGTTAGTCACGTCTCTATAGAAACAGCGTGCTGACGGAGGGAGCTGTCGTCTGTTAGAATGCCATGTGTCTATAACACATACAGTGTAACTGGAACACCAACAGTGTCTATATGACGCCGACAGTGTCTATAACACAGACAGTGTAACTGAAACACGAACAGTGTCTTTATGACGCCGGCAGTGTCTATAACACAGAAAGTGTCTCTAAAAGACTAACAGTGTCTATATATCTTTAACCCCGACAGTGTTGCTATGACAGTGACGGTGTTTCTATGGCACCGCCAATGTTTCTATAGCATAGTGTATCTATAACAATATATCTATAACAGTATATCTATAACAGTATATCTATAACATTGACAGTGTTTCTATAACATCTACAGTTTCTATTACACCAACATCATCTCTATAACAAATAATAGTATCTCCATAACCCCAATATTGTTTTTATAACACTGACAGTGTCCCATTAACGCTGACAGTCAGAGTGTATCTATATCAATAGTGTCATTTAATACTGATAGTGTCTCTGTAAGACCAGCAGTGTCTCATTAACACTCACAGTGTCTCAATGCGACAGTATGACTATGACATTGACAGTATATATATATATATATATATATATATATATATATATAACTAAGACTTCCCGCATCAGTCCTGATAGTGTGGCTAGCAACACGAACACTGCCCGTAACACCGACAGTGTATTTACAACGCAAACACCATTTGTCAAACCCTAACAGTGTCTACATGACACCGATGGTGTCTGACAATTGTCATTTGTTTACGAAATGATCCAATCACGTCACCGATAGGATATGACAGATGTCAGTAGGAGGTGTCGCTATTTGGCATTCGGTACACAAACCAATCGTTCGGATGTCGTGTACACGATTTGATTTCATCCACCGTACCAGTACCTCTTCACGGATACTGCCGAATCACGTGCGTACAGAGGGTTTACAGATGCGATTAAGGAATCCATTATAAAGCACCATTTGGAAATGGTCACTTATTGAAATACGGCCACAGAACGTTATTGTTGAGGCGACTCTATCTGTGTATCCTTATAATGGGACAACTGGAGCGATATTAGGACAATCAACGTTATTTCAGTGTCGTAGTAATACAGCGTCACAATGGGATTTGATCTTAGCCCAATTATATAATGGCGGTGTTTCGTCATCAATCTCAGTGGTGCTGATTGTGGGCTGGGGGGGAGGGGGGGGGGGTAAGATGTGGGGGAGGGGACTATGGCTTGAGGGCGTGTGTTTAGATCGGCGAATTTGGGTACGGGATGAGTTCGTTTATGAAGAAAAGTGATATATCTCGTGACGGATGAACGCCGCGGGCAGAGATGTGCGAAGTATGTATGGAATAGGTCGAGTTGAGTTGTTTAACCACGGCACTGGATACACCTGGGACGTATAGCAGACGGGTACTACTCACCGGGAAAACATCGTACAAACACGGGTGTGAATCGGGTTCGAACACAAAACCTCAAATCTGGCAGCGCAGCGCTTTACCTTCAGACCCATCGGGGTGCCTTACATGTGGCGAAGGAACGTTACAGACGGATGTCAGAATTAGATGTCAGAAAGGAATGACCTCTTTGGTCTGATTATCTGATGAACCTTCCTTTGGGTAAGGAAGATTAGGCTATGGACGTGGGCCCCGCGTTTTGTGACGGTCCCGCGGAGTCAATCTCTAGAATTTGACCAATATCACACCGAGTTGTGATGGCCAGGTTGAGTGATCTGCAAGTAGACTTTCGCCGCCACGCAATGTTTGACCTATTGACATGTTTAGTATCATAATTCCAAAGCTGGATGCCATACAGTGGCACGAAGTTGGGTTTGGATATCTGGTATATACCATCAAAGTTGATGCGACAGAAATGAGACTTAACAATATTTTGCTTTACCACTGAAGGCATGTAATGGTTCTTGTATTCGACGCGTAGTTGAATTTTGGCCAATTACATTACCCAGAATTGTTTTTTCTGTGTTTAGCTAACTCGTTAACAGAGACATTAAACACAACGGTAGATACATTAGGTCTGATCTACCATTATGTGGTAGCTTATTTATGGAAGAATTGTGTGCGTGCGTGTGTGTGTGTGTGTGTGTGTGTGTGTGCGTGTGAGTGCGTTGTGAGTGATTGTGTGTTTATGTGTGTGCGTGCTAGTGTTTATGCGTGCGTGCGTGCGCTGTGAGTGTGTGTGAGCTTGTGTTTGTGCATGTATACGTATGTGTGTGTGTGTGTGTGCTTGTATGTGTATGTGTATGTGTGTGTTTGTGTGTATGTTTGCGCGTGCTTGTATATGTGTGTATATGTGTGTGTTTGTGCGTGTATGATTAAACAATACATCAAACAATATCCGTCAGGAAGTAGCTGACATCTACTCAGCATAAACTTTAAACTGAACAGGTTTGGAGCAAGAAGTGGAACATCATCTGTATAACCTAAAGATCAACAAAAAAGATAACCAATATAACATCACAGGTCTGACAGAATACAAACAAAATGATAGATCACTAATATACACTATGTGGCGAGAATCGGTGACAGAACACCCCACTCCCCCATTTTACACTTTTACAATTTGGCTACTCTGAGAAGGGGGGGTGGGGGTCTATGATAGTAGGTTATAAGCCCAGTTGCGTGATGGTCAAAGGTATTTTGACATTGAGCTGTATATATTACATCATGTGATGTTCGGTGATTGACGACCGGTGTAGGCTAAGTTTGGTGTCCTTAATTTGGCGTTAATGTGCTTTTGAGATTGGAAAAAAACCCCGAAATACCAACAACGGGACTAGTCTTTGTACACCTGTATGAAATACCTGTCGTGTGTGTGTGTGTCTCTCTCTCTCTCGCCCTCTCTCTGTGTGTGTGTGTGTGTACGTGTGTATATATACGTGTATGTGTGTATGTGTGTGTGTGTGCGTGTACGTGTGTGGGTGGGTGGGGGAGGAGTTTATACAGGATTACAACACGAGACAGCACAAGGACATAATATAATGTACCATATCTCTACCATAGAATGTTAGTATTGTAAGAGGCTATGCTATAAAATATCAACATTGCAAATATCTACATCACATAATGTTAGTACCACACAGATACACAAATACCATATGCACACCCCGATTCATGCATACCGCAACCATTACAGCTCATACCATAATTGTGTAAAGACTTCAGGTATTTCTAACACACTTGATTGATATTTATGACACCCCCCTCATGAAAATACGCCTCGGGTTTCTTTCGTCTGTGATCGAACAAACGTATGTGGACTTCGTGATATTATAACTAACTATCATCGAGTTTATTTATATTTATTCTATTATATATATATATATATATATATATATATATATATTCAATAATAATGGCAAATCATTTTCAGATTTTCTAGTTAGACGAATGCAAATCATTTATGTATGATATGCTAATATCATCGAATTAATAGCAACTTTATATCCCATTTATGCCTACCTGATATATATATATATATATATATATATATATACAGGGATTTTTTTTGTATTTTATACTCAGTTAAATTCGACTCTCTTTATCAAGCATCTTTCTCGCTCCTAAAAGGTAGCTAAAGGTTTGAGTAGCCTTGTTCCACTCTAATTAGGGCTAATACTTGGTAGTCATTCTTGTATTCTGATTAGCCAAATTTCCGGCTAATCAAGGATAAGGCAATTGAGAGTTGTCTGTATAAGTGTTAGTTATCCTAAATGTGTCGACTTACGAATCTCTAATTCAGCATCGCAATTCTAAGGATCTTGTACCTTTTTTATATTAATCAGTGCTAGGGTCCTGATTTGTTTCAAACCAAAGCCACCCCGCTCATCCTTCGATGTTTTAATAGGCCTGTTTAGTCCGGATATTGGCTAAACGTGGAAGGGCAGGAGTTGGTTAGTCCATATGAACCGAGAACCTGTGATTTTAAGACTAGCACTGTATCATTTTACAATCATAACTCAAGATCAATCATTAATCAATACATTTTGCTATCTCTCGTATATATATATATATGTGTGTGTGTGTGTGTGTGTGTGTGTGTGTCTGTGTGTGTGTGTGTGTGTGTGTGTGTGTGTGTGAAACAACACTGTTCTCCGTTTTCTGAACCCTGAACAAGTAGAACTTTTAAATTTGTTCCATATTTCTATAGTTTTCTTGC
>JAODUP010000710.1:157500-182500 GCA_025642065.1 Paralvinella palmiformis | reverse complement strand
ATTCCAAAACACGAACTGCTAACATGAAACATTTATCCGTGTGATCTCGGTGAGATATGAGGAAATGGAGAATCATAGCTTCATCTTTGTCTATTTATCATGTGTGCGTGTGTGTGCGTGTTTGCGTGTGAGCATCGTGTTCTTGCAGAGATATGAAAAAGTAAGATTACATTATTTGATCGATTCATCAGTCAACAAAATAATGGAACTTCAAATTTAATGTGCCGTCGACCCACCACCAACATCACCATCACCACACCACCCCCATCATCATCATCATCACCACCAACACCACCACACCACCGCTAACACCACTGCCATCACCATCAACCCCAACATCGTCACCGTCATCAACATCATCGCCACCATCATCATCAACCCCACCATTATTCTCATGATCACCATCAACGCCGACATCACCACCGCCATCATCATCAATCCCATCATCATCATCATAAATCCACCATAACTATCATCATTATCATCATCATCAACACAGTTATTATCACCGCCATCTCCACCCCCATCATCATCATCAACATCACCACCACCACACCACCGCTAACATCACCGCCATCACCATCAACCTACCACTATCATCATCAACACCAACATCACCACTGCCATCATCATCATCATCAACACCAACATCACCACGGCCATCATCACCTGTTCCATCAACATCACCACCATCATCATCATCACCACCGCCATCATTCCCATCACCACCATCATCACAACCGACAGCATCATCATCATCATCATCAACAACATTAATACCACCATTACCATAGCCTGTGCCATAACCACCACCATTATCACTAATGCTACATCAGGAGCATTCCAAGCGACAACAACAACAACAAAAAGCAGCAACAACAACAACAGCAACAACGACGACGACGACGAAAACAAAAACTAAGTCCCGACCACAAAACAATCCACACATTCTCTCTTCCCATTAAATCCCATTCCCGCCCGATGACATCTGCTGACTCGACAAAATGGCTCCTAATCCCTGGCACCCATCAGCCACCCATCACCCACCATAACACCCATTTATCGCCTGATGTAATAAAACGCTTCTCGTAATATTCCCATCGCCGTTGATGGTAGCACACCAAAAAGCTTATATCAGGAGAGATCACAATAGACAAGGAAATGGCGTTGTTCCGGATCAGAGGAACACGTCCCTGTCAGATGATGATGATGACCGTGATAATGATGATGATGATGATGATGTTGATGATGATCATGATGATCTTGATGATATTATTATGTTTTATACCGGTGTTATGGGCGGAATTTCGGTGAAAGAGATAGCCAACATTACGTGGTACAGATAACTATTTCAGAAACATTAATTCCCTCCCCGTTATCTGAATTCAGATTTCATATCCTGATGCTATCCGTCGCAGTATACTATTATCACAGCCAGACAGAAAGAATGAGAGAGAGAGAGAGAGAGAGAGAGAGAGAGAGTTCAGCATGAGATTTGTTTAGCTGGTACTGAAATTTGGCAGATTGATAAGTCTCTCTTTGATATGTCTATTAGGTAATGTGTGTGTATGTATGTGTGTGTATATATATGTGTCTGATATGTTAATGTATATGTATATAATATATATATATATATATATATATATATATATATAATAAAATGCGTGCGTGTGCGTGTGTGTTTATGTCACATATAATAAAGGCTTGGGCTCAGGTTTTCGTGATGTTTATAATTCTTACAGAATTATGACCAAACGACCACTACCTAAATAGAAAAAAATTATATATATTAGTACATATTTAATGCAGCTAAAATTGGATATAAAGCATATATATTAGTACATATAATATATATTATGATAATGATTATAATACCTCCGACAATAGCAGAAATAATAGTATTTTCACTCGGCCCAAAATAGCACGACTAATTTCGGTTATAAAAAAACTTTATCAAGTGCATGTGTGCATCGTGTATATGGCTTTGTGTATAACTCCCTCCCTCTCTCTCTCTCTCTCTCTCTCTCTCTCTCTATATATATATATATATATATATATATATATATATATATATATATATATAATCCTGAAGTATAGCCCGAGTTCTGATCATTGTTGGTAGTTTTAAGTTTGAAGATTATTACATTCAAGGTATTTATTGTTGACAAACTTGACTTCTTATATGAGATATATCGTATATAACATCTGGTGTATAATCTGCTCTGCATTAGATTCTATATGTAACACCCTACACCTAATGCACTGTAGACAATACTCTCTGTCTAACGTGAGTTATCTGATTCCCCACACACACACACATACATACACACACACACACACACACACACACATACACACCACACACACACACACAATATATATATATATATATATATATATATATAAAACAGCTCACAGCTGACATTCCGTGTCTGACATCCAGTGTTTGACATCTAGTGGCTGACATCCCGTGTCTGACATCCACAGGTCGACATTCTCTACCTCGGCAGACCCAGCGTAGTTATTATCAAGATAATCGCCATGTTTCGCTGACGTCGGCAGACATGTCACGAGTGATAGCAGCGCCTCTAGCGGCACTGATAAGAAGTCCTTCGACGGGACGTTTTTAGTCTCGTTCTGATAAGACCTAACACGTCTACCAAAGGTTGCTGACAAACGTCGTGTAGATACGATATGTTTTGCCATATTTGGCACATTAAGCCACTTGTTGCACGATTTGCTAAAACACTGGCACATTCTTGGCCGGTCATTTGCCAATATGTTATTTATAGTACATTTTCCAGAACAGGTTCAATGCGTGACTTTGAGATTGCGCGTCGGTATTTAATCAAATTTCCAAAGGGTAAATTCATAGGTATTTGATAAATGCAATAGTGAACACGGTAACACGATATTTATATTGAAGCGCCAATATGTCTATATTTCTAAGTGATTGCATTACCTTAAAATGTGCGTGCGCCCCTATTGGATATAGCGCCTCTATTAGAACCCATATTGTAAACAAACTCTCGTAATTGTATTACCAAGCAAACCGGTCCATCAGCAAATTCCTAGCCAGGCATCAATCACGTGCCAATGACTCGTGGATGCTGCTGAGAAAATATCGATTTCTCGTGATAGCTCATCAATTTGGAGCATAAGTAAACTGATACATCACCGATCCGTTGACCTATGATCCCGAAAACAATCGTGTATCAGTGATTTGTCAAATTTCGGAAAATACCATTATAAGGCCAGTGCCTTATCAACTACCCGGCCAAACGTCTATCATATTTAGAAAGGATTACGACTTCTACTCAATGAGCCTTAAATATGTAGTCGTAATCGTAATTGATTTCCATTGAAGTTGAGGGTGGTTTTAGCTTTCATTCCGATTAATTGATCCACTTTTTATCGTTTTGAGAAAAAAAAGTTTATGTCCTAAAGTTTGGAACCGCGTCGTATTTACTTTATCACAGGTGTTAGTCCTCTCTATTTCGACAACAACTTTTGGGACCATAATTAAGACACATCGAGAAATATT
The DNA here is from genome assembly GCA_025642065.1 of Paralvinella palmiformis. Classification (NCBI taxonomy): domain Eukaryota; kingdom Metazoa; phylum Annelida; class Polychaeta; order Terebellida; family Alvinellidae; genus Paralvinella; species Paralvinella palmiformis. The sequence continues at coordinate 178,956 of JAODUP010000710.1, read as the reverse complement.
GTCATAACATATTATCGCACCTGCGCCTTAATTCGCAGTGGTTGCCTTGGTAATCGATGTACACTGCCGTACCGAACCCGAATCCGTCAGCGAGCACTTCAAAACGACGCGCATGTGCAGAGAGATGGCCAATAAAATCGATTTGGGGGACTTCACTTACAGTTATAAACACGAGAAAAACTCCGTCAAACGTACATGGGTAACTGGATAACATCAGCTGGGTAAATTCACATTTCATGTTATATTACTTCTTAGAAGATTCATGATTCCACCTTTTTGTTGTGTAACGTTCTACATGAGAACCACATATAATCGATTGGTTAGAAGCTGCAGTTGGTGCTGCAGTTTCAGATCCAGAAGACAGTTCACTCAATTGTTATCCGACAGTTCGCTTTATGTATTCTTTAGTCTTTATTTATCAGCTTTATCTCATCCAATCAGTCATTAGTACAGCGGTACCGAGTCATTCGTCAGGAATATAGGACTACGGGGAAGGAACGGATCCCGAACCATCCCAAATCAGTTTTTGTTATATTTTAATAAAATATAATAATTGCTTTATATGGAGAATCCTTGAGAACAAAAGTATTTCGACCTGACATAATTATGACTAAAACCCAAATCATGTGATTTAGCTGCTAAGTGTGTTATACTTGGAACAAAGTAACGTTTATCCGAACCGTCATAGATCATGGGTTCGAACCAGAAAATGGGTGGAACCTTTTTCAGATATTAATTTCTGCACCCACAAAGTCGTTGGTGACTGACCTTAGTTAAATGGCCTTTCTATCTATCTGACTGAAGGATTGGGACGTTAAATGCCCTCTGAGAGGGAAGTTCAAGAAGACACTATACTGGAAGTAATTCTTCACCGGTGTGTGTGTGTGTGAGTTAGTGTGTGTGTGTGTGTGTGTGTGTGTGTATGTGTGTGTGTGTGTGTGAGACGACTGCTTCGTCGTTATATGAAACAAATTAAATCCTAATTATTCTATCCTCTGTTTGGACCCTCTAATCCTACAAATCCTTGTTACACAAACTAGAACTGATTAAATTCAGTTTAAATAGATCGTGGCGTTTGAAGAATGCCGTTCTCGGTTCTCTGACCGGTTATAGCGGATTAGCGGACATCGCATACAGATAAGGTGGCGCGTTATTTGAGCTCTCACTGTAAAATGATCTACAGTCTAGCCCCGAGCTGGTGTTCCATAATGTCACGTGATATAGATACCATGGAGACAACAAGCTGACCTGTCCTAGTTAGTCAGATGACTAGAAGGATACTGTACAAGCGGCTTACAGCTAATCTTTGTATATGTGCTGAAATACCTGACATAGGGTAGACGTATTTATGTATATGCGTCTTTTATATATATATATATATATATATATATATATATATATATATATATATATATATATATATATATATATATATACCATTTTGTAAATATGTTAAAAATGATAGTCAGAAGCATAAATATAGACAGATACACAGAGACATATAGACAAGCTGAAAGACAGGGTATTTGATGAAGAGGCACACAGACAGATGGGGAGAACATGCCTTTGGATAGATTCAGACATAAATTCAGAGACAGATAGACAAACAAAGAAATAGAAAGACGGACAGAGAGACAGACAGAGATTGATAGACCCGCGCAGAGGTGTAATAGACAGACAGACAGACATACAGACAGACAAACAACGATTTCTCAGAATTCTATATATATATATATATATATATATATATATATATATATATATATTAATGGAATAAAACATTCCTATCTAACATGATCAATATAAATAGATAACACGTGATAAACGCATTTTACAATGATAACTAGGAAAGTAAGATTCCACCTCCTCTTCCACTCACAAATTTCCCCTTCATATATATATATATATATATATATATATATGTATGTGTGTGTGTGTGTGTGTGTCTGTGTGTGTACACAAATACTCGTGCATTTTAACGATAAAAATAGAAGAAGAAAAGACCAAATACACATTTACTCAGATAGACAGACCAGTGGACAAACAGACAGACATAAACACAGACAGACAGGCGGAGAGACGGACATATAAAGAGACAGACGGACGTATACACAATCAGACAGAGACAGCCAGTCATCCAGACGTTCGTTAGCTACTAACAACCATCGGCACATCAATTTAATTAAATCCTAAGATTATCTATTGACGATTTTACACTCGGCCAAATATAACAGAGAGGCCATCAGTCGGTTTTATCTGTCGGCTCATTATTCGATTTTGTCACTTACAAAGATGGAACTCTCCCCGAAGGCGGACCGAATCAGCCGGAAGATGGATGGCTGAGCACGTGTGCTCCATTTCCGCCGAAGCCATCTGCAAAATATATTAATATCGACTCTGATTAAATAATGACTGCCTATCTGACGATATCATCTTTTTTTATTATTATTTTCTGACCTATGGTAGATTTATCTTCGTGATTCGCGACGGCGGCCATGGTCTGTGGATAGGGGGCAGCAGTAGTCTTTTAAAGGGGGCAGCACAGGTCGTATACGGGGAACGGCGGCGATGTTGTGGAGTGGAGAGCAACCGGGGAGGATATGTTTTCGGAATTGGGGCATAACTGGTCATGGAACGGGGGCAGAAGCGTTCTTGAAATGGGAAGGAACAGCGCTGATCTGGAAATTACTGCGGCACTGGTTAATTTTGGTATGGAGGCAGCCCTGGACTGGAAATGGGGTAGCAATGTTTCTGGATTGGGAGGATGTTTTTCTCGTAGTGGGGTGAAGGGAATAATGACAAGGTGGCAGCACCTGTATTGCTGGGTATTTTATTTCGGAGCGAAAGCAGCACAGGTCTTAGAATGGTGGGAGCACTGGTCTCGAAATTACAATTATGATAATGAAGGCCAGCTAACATTTTGTTATCAATCAATCAACCAATATTTATTTCAAACTCTACAATAATACAATATTTAATAAGGGATAAATGTTCAATACATATGTGCAGTTTGGGGTCTACACCGAAGATGGTTTGATCCGTTTTAGTGGCGAGACCTATGTGCCTACAATAAAAAGAAAAATCCATACACGTCTTGGTTCCGTAGATTATAAATATAAATATATGCAATAACATGTATCATAACTTTACAATATTTGAACCCACTGTTTACAAGACAAACATCTGAGACCGCCAAACTAGCATGTGACGTAATGTGGACGATGACAAAAAATGGCGATATTAATTATTCTACTATTGAGTTATGAGGTGGGTTTTTTTCAGGCAATTTCTAAATGATTTGATGGAATTCTTTATTCTCAGTTCATGAGGCAAATTTGACCACAATTTGGGCCCTTGGTGAATAAATGTTTCTGCGATTTTACTCGTCTGCCTTTTTTGCACGTGTGGGCCTAATCGTTGACGAGTATTATGCTCGCGAATTTCAGCATTTGTAGAGAAAATTGTGTTGGTCTTGGATTGGATAGCTTAGATGACCGCCGCAATGACCTCGTTGTGTTGGCCACAACGAGCTTAGAATCAGGGGGCAGCACCGGCCTCGAAACGGGGTGGCAGCACCAGTCATCCGACCGCTTTACGACGCCGAGCCGTCTAAAATGGTGGCCAATCTCTTAGCCGGGGCCGTGATTAAATACTCGCTAAGTGTCCGTCTACGGCCAGGTAACATCAGAACGGCATTACCTGCCCGAACCGGTGAACGAGGTGCTAATTCTCCGCTCGTTAACTCCCCTTTAGCCGGCTGACAACGTGACCTAGACACGGTTCTTGAGACTCCCCCCCTCCTTTCTGAGCCCTACAGCTAGCCACTGTCACCGTTTACGAGTAAATTATGGTCTTAGTGCGAGTAAATCTTCTACTCACAGACTGTCGAGTGACGCTGAGACAAGCAGGGGACACTTCTATCAATAATTAAATAACGACGAGATGTTTATGGAAAAGGAATCTCTAGTTTTATGTTTGTTCGCGTGTGTGTGTGTCTTTTGTATTTATTATATATATATATATATATATATATATATATATATATATATATATATATATATATATATATTGATCGTGCTAGAGATTGAGTTTCGTGTTAACATTTTGTAATTTTACATCATTCTGCTTGTAATAACACGTAATATTTATTGGACTTGTATGCTCATAAGGTATCTAACCCCACAACAAACATCACGAAGTATATTATGCCGCCGCCGTTGATAAGTTATTTCATTCTGCGCTTCCCGTTTCGGTGCATGTTTCCCGGTCCGCGCATTCTAAAAACTGTTGATCTAGAGTTGTATATCCCGTGTATTATATGCGTCTTCGGAGGGACGCCGTTTACGTGTTTGGCCTGGGAATCCAGCATTTAAATGGCCGTAGTAGACATAGTACGGTCTTAAACCATTAAAAGTACTCCTGACTCAGGAATAGAAACGCCGTCTCGCATCTCGAGCGGTGGCACTGGGCACAGTGCGTGGGAATAGAATCATCTTTCTTAAGTCGAGTCCCGTCCCTCCTACTACAATATTCAAGGTTAGCTTTAGTCTGCTTGTCAGTAATAACACTGGAACACATTATATCTATTTAGTTTCTATAATAGACGTTATATCTCGTTCGAAAATGTTAATATATAGTTTTAACTGCGCTATGACATCATTACGATCTATTTTACCATAAATGTTAATTTTCAAATAGCAATTAAGGTGTCAGTTTTAATAATCGTCGCTACATGACACCTGCCAGGGTGCCTCCATGGCCTAACTGGTAGCGCGGTTGGCCACAGATCTATAGCACCTCGGTTCAAACCCGGGCCGGGCTATATCAGAAGGGTATTTCATCTATCACTTCACCTCTTTACCTTTGAAGGTCCTTCTGCCCATTTAGTCTACCTTGTGCACAAAATGGCTGAAAGCCGCAACATTTACATTTTATTTCATGACACCGGCCCGTTGTAGAAACTGACCTTTGAAGACGGCGACAATTGAAGTATAAAGTTTATAAAATGCGTCTTTGAAAAAAGATATTGTAATCTAAGAAGTAGCTATAAATAGGGCTGCTTAGGAAATTAATATAAACATTCTCACAACTTGACGTGATCTGACTTGGGTGTGTAACTCCCAGACGTCATGATTGTAGGTGATTACCCTAATTGGAGTTTTTTGTTACATAGCGACAGGTGAAACTTTACATATGTCGGAGCATGGAAATTTCCTTCCCTCGAATCAGTCCAGAATCTCTGTGCCTGTGCCCGTGCCTGTGCCTTACTCTACGCTATTATAATATACACACACAGAGAAACAAATTTAGGATGTTTTAGTCCAAGGAGGTTTTGGCCAAAAGACGTTTTGACCAAAGGACGTTTTGGCCTAGGACATTTTGGCCCAGGACATTTTGGCCCAGGACATTTTGGCCCAGAATATTTTGGTCTAGGACATTTTGGCCAGCTACTTGTTCAGGGTAGGACGTTTTAGTCAATGTCTGAAATAAAACATTAACTAGATGATGAGGATGATTAAGGTAGCTTATTTCAGTTAAACAATGAAAGGTGAAGAACTGCAATTTATCATTCACAAGATCAAAGTATGGTGAAGCAAATCAGCATAACTATTTCAACATTAACTTATTTCAAGTAATTCGGGACTCAATGTGTTGACAACCTAATTGGAATGAAAGTGATCGTGATTCTTTATAAAAGGCATGCTACCTCACTATAATTTCATAACTTCCATAACGTCCTTAACAATAGACTGGCCGACATCCAAATCAGACTACTACGTTTCTGGTCACGAAACTTCACCGGTCCGTCATCCCTAGCACTCTGCCTTCACTGCCAACAAAATTATAAGAAAATCAACATCTCGACCAGACACCATCACCTCACCTCTCCCGAAAGACCCATATAGACACTACTATCAACAATAGCGACAGAACAGAAGTCAACACCAGGTGGCTGTGTCCAAAAGGCGACAACCAGTGGTCTCTACCCCAAATTTCAAGTATAATTTCGCACTCGTCTTCGCTACTTAACAAAGGCTAGAAGAGGAGATAAAAAAGCTATGTCTAGGTGGCGTTTTGTATGCAGTAAAATCTGAAGCCAAATCTAAAAATGGGCTGAAATGTCAGACGAGCTACATATTCTTGAAGTGCCATTTTATGAACAACGAGAGTCTTTGAAAATACCATTCTGAAGAAAAGACCCTGACACAATCATCTCGTTTACCACACAGCATTTGAGGTTGAGACGAATCGCCAACAAATGAAACAGCGGGCGTCTACTTCCAATGACAAACCGAACCAGGTATTAGCACTGACATCGCTGCTGCACCAGACGAGGTGAAACCGAGCCTGCCTGATGTAGACGCCGTCAAAAGGGTACTGCGTCACACCAATACATAAAATCGACCAACAAAACCCGCCAAAATTGCAAGAATTAGTTAGTGACACCACATGTGAATCCAAACAGTTGGTACAATTATCGGCAAATTTCTTCATTACTACAATTGCCATGACAGATGAACTTCTCATAGTGCTTGTTACCAGACAGCACCTCCGCGGCTTTGCATCTTGTCCATACTGATGGTGCCTTCTCGGTTACACCACATTTGTTCTCTAAACTCTACATCTTCCAGGGATTGGCCATTGATGTCTTTCAACCGTTACCATACCCATCTCAAAGAAAAACTCGAAACCTACGAAACAATGCTACGTGTGCTTAGAGAAGCAGAATGTGATATGTCCGTGATTACTGTAGACATTGAATGAAGTGTTGTTGTTGTTCTATCTGTCTTTGGGGAACGTTTTCGTGTTCTGCTTTTATCATTTAAACGCAATCTATACGGCGTGAAGTCCAATCCTTACGACTCGCTAATCTGTATGAAATTAATCGCGATTTGCGTTTGTTTTGTAATCAAATCGAAGCAGTTGATGAATTGACTGATGGTATGATTCACTTTAAAAACACTTCCAGAAGAAGCCAAAATTCTGGTAGAATATATTTGATTATTGAAGGTTTCATGTTTTAAAGGTCCATTTGTAATTAAGAAACGTCAAAAACTGCAAATGTTCCTAAATGTCCATTATTAGTTAACAAATATCAATAATTGTTAATAAACTAGTCAGACACCCAGTAAATGTTTTTATTTCATACATTGGGAAAATTCCCTAGGCCAAAACGACTGTTAGCCAAAACGTCTGTTGGCCAAAACATCCATTGGCCAAAACATCTGTTGACTAACACACACACACACACACACACACACACACACACACACACACACACACACACACACACACACACATACGTATCTGAGATTCTAATTCTATTAGTTTTCTATTTTCCTATTTAGATTTTAGTCTACGGCAATTAACCTTTGCATCTATCAACCGGAATAACAGCTTATCTGTATATCTTAATGTACCGGTATCTATATATATATATATATATATATATATATATATATATATATTTGTGTGTGTTAATGTGTGTTGGTGTGTATATGCGGCAAGCGTGTGCGTGCGTCGGCGCGAATGTAAACAGGGAGTGGGGAGTGGGGAGAGATACTTCCCAATCAGACCATAAATGGTCCGACAACCTGTGGATCCAACCAAATTAACCTTCCGGCGCAAGCCACCCATAACATTTGCCCCGTTCACACCAACAATTGAGCGTCGGAAGCCGACAGAACATCCCACAAACAGAACGTCCCACATGCGGACACACTTCGTATACGCTCACACCGACCTTGACACCGACGCTGACACCGACACGTTGGCTCTTAGTAACAGAAGCCAACTGTATTCGGACGCCGACGACGAAAGCATTTAATCCTCCATTGTCTGATGCGATATGAAAACAAGTCGATATCCGGATATGAGAGGATATCCTTGACGTGGTGGGTAGATATGTGTGTCGAATGACATCTGTCTTCGCTGCGATAGCGGCCGGGATAATCCCAGACCTACTAACTGAACATCAAACGGTAATCTGATTGTTGTACGCCGTTATTGGGATGCTATCGTACACAATCTAGATAATTTCCAATCAATGAACTTATTATTCTCGTCGGAATATACGATGGTCACCAGATCCGTTCTAGTCCAGTAAATAACCATCATTTAGTATAGATATCTATATACCCAGAAGCCGGCGTTGTGTACTAGTTCAGAATCATATGTCATTCCATACACATACAAAGATTATGTTGTAAACATCAGACGTCGCCAGTGACACTTTGACGGACAAAGTCACGTCGGTCTCCAGTCGGTTTAGTCCCGACAAGACGAGTCCCAAATGGACGAGTCGAATTTTAGCGAGTCCCAAACAAGACGAATCCTGAATAGACGAGTCGAATATTAGTGAGCCTCAAAAAGATGAATCCCAAATGGACTAGTCGAATTTTAGGCGTCCAGACAAAATCTCACAGGACAAAATCCCACGGTACAAAATCTACCCGGACATAATCACACTGTACAAAATCCAAGAAAGTGGAAAAAGGACAAAATCCAACACAATAAAAGTTTAATATTTAGTTTTTCTTTCTTTATTAATAAACACACAATAAAATTAAATGACTATTTTTCTTTATGTATTACCTGGTAAATTAATGAAATGACATGAATCAGCAAATATAGTGAAGAAATGGCTGGAAATATATACAAAGATATTGAAATGAATAATGTTACTATTTTGATTGAGTGAATATTCACACGATTCCAGGCCTTTTATTGCTTATTATGATAGGATCCGTTAGCAATTTTCAAGTAGATAATTGTATCCAAGCTGATCTCTAAGTCTTGCCAATTTTCGAGCAGATAATTGTATCCAAGCTGATTGCTTAATTCCAGATAATTGCTCGTAGATTAGCTCAAGCAAGCTCAGCTAGTTGATGACATTCATTGTTGTCCTAATTGGAGCCTCAATGGGCTCTACCTGAATGTAAACAAATTTATTATTGATAAAATATAGTTCTTTTATTGCTATGCAATTTTATTTTATTGTGTGGGATTGCGTCCCTCTTTTCACTTTCTGAGATTATGTCTTGTGGTATTTTGTACAGTGGGATTATGTCCGGGTAGATTTGATACCATGGGATTTTGTCCTGTGAGATTTTGTTTCCTTGATTCCCAAATGGACGAATTTGTTTTTTTTAAATGATACAGTCATATCTTATCATAATAAACACTTATCCTTATCCTAACCCCGACCCTAACATTATGAGAACTGGTTTGTTGGCTTCGCCTCGTTGGGTTCCTCTTGTTGGGATATTTTCCCGATTCGTCCATTTGGAATTCGTCCTGTTTGGATGACACCCTCCAGTCGTTTAGTCAAAGCGAAGTCGGCTTAGTACGATTAATGGAGTGACATTCAAACGGCTCATTAATCTCCCATCTCATTGATTGCGGTTTAATAAATACGTGATAGTTTCCCCAGACTCGGCATAAGAGTGATAAACTCAGAATATTGAAGATATCACAACTGATATATATGTACCAGGCCAGTGGGATTTTTGTCTAATCAGCACATTAGTATTTAGGAAGCTGACATGACAGCCACTAAAACTCCCGCTAAATTTGATAATTCGTCAATCTTCGTTTACCGACACGTTCTCGAGTGACCGACATCACCGGATTAACCAGGTTGACTGGTAGAGAAATGGATTTTAGATAACCAAATCCTACAAAAACAGGTATTAGCCGGATTCGAAATCGCAAACTGAAGATTTGCATAACAGTACTCTAGCGACTACGCCATCGGAATGCCAAGTTAGGTCAAAAAGATATATAATAATAATAATAATAATAATAATAATAAGATATGTTTTAGGTCACCTCCGCGGTCTAACGGTAGCGTGTTGGATCACAGATCACTGCCACCCGTGTTCGAATCTCGCGTGGGCATTTCTGAAAGATGTTTCATCTTTTACGTCGCTTGATTACCTTTGGAGGCCGCTCGGCCCATTTAGCCTACCATGTGCACAAAAGTGGCCATAAAACATCAATCATCATCATCATGAAGATAGATTTAATGAAAAGTCTTTGCCAACATGGAATGTCCCGTAAAATCCCATTATGAAATATAAAAGTTAGTGAAGAATGCAAAAATAATGAATATTATTTAATAGAAAAAGGCAACATTGAACAGGTAGGTCTACGGTAAAGATTAATATTTTAAATATGTCACATAACAATATTATGTGACTTCGACGAACAAGAAATTCCATATTTATTTAAGTCATGCACGAGAGCTATTTTATAATCATATATACGTGTTATAAAAAATTGGCTCATTTGATGAAAGGTTTCAAAAAGGTATATATATATATATATATATATATATATATATATATTGTGCTTTAGTGCAAATGCTAATCAACATACACATTTTCACCATCAGTTAGGACGGGTATAAATACATACGGACTTTGTTCCTTAATAAGAATGTCTGAGAAATAAATATATATTTCGTCTTTAAATAAAATGGTTTATGAACATCCTCATCATTTGGCTAAGATTTGTATGAATACACACTGATTTTATTCGGTGATCGAGTAGCTTACGGCAGCAGACACCACGTCTCCTTTAAGTAATAAGATACGAAGAGATGCAGCGCATGTCACCCATCCCCCTGATGACATTGTCACGTCCCATTATGACGTAACGATTATGCGCCGAGGACGTAGGCGTATTGACGTAATAAATATGTCTTCCGCTCGCCAATTCCCTCAGACACACAATGTGCATTAAGAAATCCCGCAGATAACGCGATTTGTGCGCTTGGCCAGCTTGCCCGGCGGCCCGCCTATAACTCGCCGTCGTTGACATCACACGTTGGACGACGTCTCCGTGCCTTCGTGCCGACGTCGGCCCGACGGCGAGCCGACGACGATAATATTTGTATAATTCACGTAATTGTCGTCTGATGTAATCTTATTGTCGGCGATTCGTAGCCAAGAACACACGACGTGGGCTTGATCGTCATAGTCTAATGGGAAAATCGATTTGAGCTCCGAATACACAATTCAACATCCCCGGGAGCATACTGTCTTGGTATCTTGTCCGTTGTTTACGCTCTTGAAATCTAGCGCTAGGTGTATATGTATATCTCTATCTATCTATCTATCTATCTATCTATCTATCTATCTATCTATCTATCCCCCATGTGTGTATGCGTGTGTGCGTGCGTGTGTGTGTGTGCGTACGTGTGTGTGCGTGTGTGCGTGTGTGTGTGTGCGTGTGTGTGCGTGTGCGTGCGTGCTGTACTCTGGCTTTGCAGTGCATTTGCTGGTATACTGACTCTGGTAAAATGACCCTGGTATACTGGTCTCAGTATGTTGATCCTGGTATATCACCCCTGGTATACTGGCTTTGTTATATTGCCGATCCTGACGATGTTTCGGTAAGTAGGGAGCTGTTGTCAGCGAAATACGGTACCGCTGCTCTAAGGATTTTGTACTGGAAATCGCATGTTATGTTGATTGTATACACATCTAAACCATTAAAAACAACGGAAACACCAAAAGCCAGTTGGAGGAATCAACACTACGTACCTGGCATTCGAGCATAGCACTCTACCATTGGCTATTTGCGATCTGACTCTCACGAGAAAGCCATCTATTACCCGAAAATTGATTCAAAATAATTTTTCAGATAAATTTTAGATTAAATTTTAGATTGAATCCTCTGCTGCAGCATTTCGGAGCGGACTGGTTTATTATTCACGTATTATCGCTCAGTCGACGTAATAATGGACGCAGTCGTGTATGCATTTGTACGGTGGCGTCGAGTCTTCTCACTAAAGAACGATGACCTTCGAGTGACATTGGATCCAGATTGCGTCCGAACGAGGATTGATTACCTCGAGACATCAATAGTTATGATAGAATGGACACCGAAGAGAAACTGATGATCTGGACGGCGATCACAGAATAACGGAGATGATCACGGAGATGATCACGGAGATGATCATAATTGAGATGATCGCATCGAGGATGGTTCTATATGAGCTGATCTCTGTTGTAATGAATGATCACAAAACGATTCCCTGTGACGATGATCAGGAGAGCGAAATGATAGAACCTGCGGTGCTCACGAACACAAGATGATCACATTTAAGAGGTTCACGAAATATCACAGCATTTAATCACACAATGTTAAATGACGATCACAAAACAAAACTGACAAATACCGAAGATGATCAGAGTTTAGTTGCATCACGACAGGTACGACTACACCATATGATGTACCCGCAGGTAAGATAATCGCAAAGATAAGTCATATGCCGCTATGAAGTTACGAAGATGATCCAAATCCGAAAATCACGGAAGATAATCTCATCTTCATGATCTGATCCTGCCAAGATCTTTGTGATCATCTCGTAAGGGGATCATTTGCTGAACGATATGGCTATAAAAAGGGATGATCACACAAGATAATCCCAAAAGGTCACGATACGAGCGGATCACGAAGATAAACGAGATTGTTGATCACAGAACAGGATCACGAAGGACGATCAGATGGGATGATCACAGAATACGTTCACGCAATACGATTGCTAAAAGAAAGAAAAAAAACCCGATCACACAACGACAGGATCGCCGCTCCTTAAGCCGCCATAACGGCGAGCGTTGCCATTCCGGACTTATTACCGCCACTAGAGGGCGTTCTGGTTTAATGGCCCTTTGACCTTTAGTTCCTCGCCGTTTCGCTAGGTGTCAAGATATCTCCGTGGTATGTTGACGTTTTATGACCCAGCAGGTTCTCCCCCCCTCCAACCCGTCCATCCGGGCTCACCCTCACCCGCCGCTAACCACCCCATTGTCCAGTCGGCGTGCCATTAAATTCCCTGTCATGCGAACGTCAGGACAACGAACCATCTGAATATGAGGAGACATCTAACAAGGCCGATGCTATAACAATGTTTGTTTAGCGGCGTTCGTAGAAGAACGGAACGGAAGCGGTCGTGAACGTCGTAAATAAACAAGCCGCTAGGGTGTGGCCTAGGGACTTAATAATTGTCGTCGTAATAATAATAATAATAATAATAATAATAATAGGAGGACGGCGGGTAGGTAATAAGATAATAATGCCGTTATAATGGCGTCGTTTCTACGTCCCGTAACTAAAGTCTAGAACCTCATCGGCCGACAGCCGTTCTGGATACCGGGCACTTAATGGGTCGTTATAAACGGCGTCCCGGATCTGGGTTGAACCCGACTCGTGATGGCTCCGCGATAATGTGGTGAGTTAGAAAGGGCAGGGTTCTCGGTTCGAATACGGCAACCGGCTGGTTGTATTTCGCATGTTCTGATTGGCTGGATTAGCTGATTTATTCAATAGGAATGGATTATCGCGTGGATTACACGATTATCATTGGTTGATAAATGCGGTATGCTCAATAGACACTTAAGTTAGCAGTTAGATTGTACGGTACTATAATAACTAAAATGATAGTGCCGTAAATTAAAGCATTTGGATTTCGGATATAAACCACGTAGAGGAAAACAAAGTGATCCAGAACGGGTTATCCGGCTTTGCGAGGCTTTTAATTTCGGGGTTCATGGCCATTTAGCGTGGTCCACAAAAATAGCCTTTGAAAGGGGGAGGGGGCGGGGGGTTATCAATCTAGCGTTACTATGACAACACAAAAATATAGAAATATCAAAGTTAATATAATAAAATTGATATAACTAATATGCTATAATAACTCATGTAAATGAATTATAGTCGACCAAAGACGGATCTATCCAGTGACCTGATTGATCTACCTCTGGATCTTGTAGCCGATGAAACGATTACAAACTGTGACGACTTGTCACATGACCGTACCATGACGTCACTTGACCTCTCTATGCCGACTTTGTATGTATATACTACGAGTCATCACAACCTGCCTGTGTTTGATATGTTTGGTTATGCGAGCTGAGTGGGATTGGTGGGATTAGGTAAGTTTGTGGGATAAACAGCATTTGAGTAGGATAAGTGGTTCAGGGAGGTTAATAAAATTTGGATTATTCGTAAGTTAATTATTTGGAATTTTGAGTAGTTAATGGCGATAGACGAGTTGATGAGTGATAGATAAGTTGATGCGCGATGGAGAAGTTGATGGAGATAGGTGAGTTGGCAAGCCTGATTGGTATTTTTTAAAGATTTATTTAGTGGCACTAGGTGATGTATTTGGTGGATCCAGGTGATGTATATGATGATACCAGCGAATGTATATGGTGGGATTAGATGATGTTTTTGGTGTAGATAGGTGATGTATTTGTTGGGGTTGGGCGATGTTTTTGGTGGGGCTAGTTGATGTATTTGGTGGGACTAGGTGATGATGTATCTGGTGAACTAGGTGATTCATTTTACACCAACTTCGTTTGAGTCGCATCAACTAAGTAATTCCATAGGTCCACGAGAAACATCTTCACTAGATGAGTGGTTGCAAAGCTTTGATGAGTTATCTTGTCGAATTATATGAGTCAGCTCGATAATATAAGTCACCTCAATTCTCTAAAGCCCTATGAATTACCTTGGCGAAATGAGTCACTAAGAATTTATGAGTCAGTCTGAATAAATTAATGGTGCAGATATCACCTGTGATTCTGTGAGTTAGCATGACTCAGTGAACTCCTCAGATAGTTCGGCAGGAAATCGCTTACGAGAAAATGATTGTTTGTGCCGCACATAATGTTCACTCTCGTTACCATAGTAACGCATTCTGAAGGTAATGTGTTTAAAGAGAATGAATGGAAATGATTGCTGTTGCAACTTCGACCGACTCTCTCTATCACACAAACACACACACATACACACACACACACACACACACACACAGAGAGAGAGAGAGACAGAGAGAGAGAGAGCATCTCAATCCCATAACACAACTTTCCCACGCCATTGTCTTGCCATAAAACATTAACATTTTGCTACACTGTCACGTCACGTGATGTTAGCAACGCCGCTCTCAGCCTATTGGAGACTAGTTTTGTTGCGCATTCATCTCACGAGATCAGCTGACCTGGTGTAACCCATTCACCCTCAGCCCGTTACACACTCATGTCATGTCTACAACTCAAACTCAAATCTACTCAATTACGCACACCGTAACTTTCCACTCCACACAACCCTACAGCCACATTACCCCAGACACTCCATACATCCACATTAGCCCAAACAAAATTATGACTTACGTAATTTAAAAAAAAAACTATTTTTATAGTTCTAAACTTTTTATTATTTTCAAAATTAGCTTTTATTTGTAGTAGAACGAAATCTATCATATGTAGTCAAACGCTTCAAATGGCGGTCGTGTTTAATAGACACATTTCTCCCTGGAATGGACCTATAAAATTGAACACCAACATCACAATACCCCAGACAGCATACTGGATCTAGATAATAGTTATTGGCAACCAATCGTTTTTCGGTCTAGCGCATTTACAACTGAGTCACGTGGGCTATCACCCCCCCCCCCAACACCTCATCCCTGAGCTATTATCTATGAATGTTAATTCATCATCAACTCATCGCCTACTGTTATTTATATATCGTCGCTGTTCATGCAAATATTGATATTTTTCTCTTATTTCTGGTGGTCGCGTCACGAACTGAGCTAGTCGTCATAATTAACAGCACGTCTGAGCTAATTCCGGATAAAGTCAGTCACCCAACGCATCCTTCTCATCCCTCGCCATACACACAACAGCCCTATCCGCTACTACTGTGGCGCCATCTAAGTCTCGTGCCTAACCATAATCATGTGAGATTTAACTTTTTTAATGAAATCGGTGGTGGTTGATTTCGTGTTTTAAATTTGTTTTTGATTTTATTTGTTTACTCGTGATATGGTTCTTCATACTTCAAATTGAGCTTTGACTTTCTACGAACTTTGCCTTTTGTCACCTGGATTTAGTGAACTCGTATAATCCACTCTTATCGTCAGATTACTCTGAAACCTTTTGTTTCAATCCGTCAATATATGGGCCCATAATTCATAATACTCATCACTGCGCTTCGACTAGTAGTCAGTTATGAATCAGTGAACCACTAGTTGTTGGCTTCGAATTCGGGTGCTATCTACTGATAATCCGCTACTTCACCGATGAGCTACACTGTATCATCAAGTGACATATAGGCAAAATATATGGATATCGATCGGGAACTTTGACCTCTCTTTTATGTTAATAGCCTTATTTGGCTACTGATGTCTGGTTCACGATTTATGATACTGAGTTACGACAACAATAGGATGTTTACAGTTCTATTGGCAAGTTTACTGTTTATTAACCCCTTACTTTGTTTTGTTCTGCATGAATGGAATATTTAATGCTACCTCTAATATCACCCGCCCGCGTTCAAGATTATATATCCACCTCCAATATCGGCCAGCCACCTGTAATATCACCCAGTTACCTCAAATATCACCGAATCACCTCAAACATCGCCCAGCCTTGGTCACGTCCAATATCGGCCATTCACCTCCAATATCGCCCAGGTACCTCCTATGCCATCAACACACCCCAACATCATTCAGCCACTTCCAATATTTCCAACTAAATCACACATCACCGTTACTATATACTGATGTTTCGCTGGTACCCCCCCCCCCCTTCCTTTCACATTCTACCTCTCTAGATTTATATCTCTATATTATCGATCATAGAGCATCAGATCAACTTGTTTGTCCTTCTAATGACATTATGCCCTCGAACACTGAAACACCCCCCCTCCCCACCCAAAAGATCATCCAATCACCAAATCTGCGTTCGTCGCTAATTCTGGATCGGACACAATCTGCTGTTCCACGGCGGAACAAGGGGTACAGCAATTTGTAGATTGCGGCCATTATATGAATCCCCCCCCTCGTTCTATCCCCCTTCCCGACACACAACTAGCCGATGATTTCCCGAAGGAGACAAAATGGCTGCCATCCGGACAGCTGGAGATCATCTGCTGGCGTTTGTCGCCGGAAATGAAGACATTTCGCACCGTCAGGATATGACGTGCTTCGGGCAGGAGACAGGAAGGGTCGGACTCGGGGATCGGTGTAAGTGTTTCAACGGGGCGAGGGGCGCTTCCAGGATATTCCGGATACTAACAACTTATAAAGCCATCAATGACCGGACACCTGAATATTTCTCGGATCTCACGTCCATTAGAAAGTCATCACCAAATCTCGTGTCATCCAGTCGGATACTATTACAGGATCCTGGATTTCAGCCTCCTACAGGATTCTTCGAACGCATCGTCGGACGGGAGACTTTATTTTGAACATTTAAAATTTGTTCTTAGGAATCGACTATTGGGTGTTACTTTTTTTAAAGCAACTTTTATCTAGCGGTTTCAGGCGTCTCATCTTGGGGGTTTAATATTGGTCTAGTCGGTAGAGTGGCCGGTCGGCACTGGGAGTTTCCAGGTTCGGTTCCGAACCACTGGCTGAATTAGGGCGAATGATAGTATGTGTGTGTTCGTGTATGTATATATATATATATATATATATATATATATATATGGGGGGTCATGTGTGTGTGTGTGTGTTCATGTGTGCGTATATATATATATATATATATATATATATATATATATATATATATATGTATGTATGTATGTATGTATGTATGTACGTATGTATGTATGTATGTATGTGCATGTGTGCGCGTTTCTCGCGCCACACATGCTTAAATATGTGATCCTGACGAGGTAAGTTGACAGAAGTTGAAGATATGGAATTGTACAGGTCAGTCGGTGTATGACAGAGGAAAGTGCGCAGAACAGTAGCGCCATCTATACTCAGACTTTAAAACATTATCTTCGGGGACACTTTCTCGATTGAGTAAGGATCACTCAGTGTGGAGAAATGATTCCGTCTGATCCGGATATGTACGTGACGCGGACCTACCGATGGCACAAAACGAGGACAAACCTTTATGTGTGGCTCTGGATACTCTGGATATGGCCGTAGATCCAGATTTAATACCAATACAGTACCGGGGTCAGAACTAATAACGCATTAGACTACCCACATTTACAATCGCCTTCTATAAATCACTCAATCAATCATGTTATTAAATGTAATAGCTTTTGTTTCATTAAAATATAAAATATAGTCTACACAGCAAGCTATGTCATTCATATTACTCATTAAGGGCCACTGTCATGATGAACCAAAACACCAATATATATATATATATATATATATATATATATATATATATATATATATATATATATACCTCATATATACATCCATATGTACATCCATCTTTGTCATTTACCGGGTCGGTTCGCTGACTATGATGACCTATTTACATCGCCTAGGACAGACTAAATACATCAATGTACGAGACTTTCTAGCTATCATACAGCTCAATTTGTCATATTTAGTTTGTCCAGTCGTAATCCAGCTATAATCCCGGAGACCGTATCACAACAAGCTCTCAACTACACGGGAACAATCTACGACCGTGTCAGACAGTCTTCCCGCCATTTCTGGCAACCGGAAGCAGTGGAATGGCCAATGACAGGCCTCTATCGACAGCGAGACTGTTTGACCTATATACCATGATAACCCGAACTACATCTTTTTAACCTATATGTGTGTGTGTGTGTGTGTGGGGGGGGTGCCTTTGTGTGCGTGCGTGCGCGTGTGTGTGTGTGTGCGTGCGCGTGTGTGGGTGTGTGTTGGATGATTATTCTACCTAGGGGCAAATCCGAGGGAGGGGGATGAAGTGATAGATACCCCCATTCTTTCATACACATAAACCAACGGCACTATGCTTTATGTGCGTATGCGCTGGCGCCTCAAAGTGTGTGTGTATGTGTGTTTGTGTGCGTGTGTGTGTGCACGCGTGTTTGCGCGCGCGTATGTATATATGTGTGTGTTCGGTCAAGGCAAAAAATCCAATATAATCCCGAGAAAGAGGCCAAGGTTGGAAGTTTATCAACCAGAGATATATTTTTCTTTAATATTTATCATACTTCCGACTTATTGCGATTTATGTCGGAACCGACCATCTAAGGTTCCATGTCGCCGCCTTCAATGTCCCTATCTCTGGGACTCAGATATCTAGAAATGTCTAAGAAAATTGTGATAAAATATCAACAGTTCTTCGGGAGCAATCTTCTTCAATATTCTTCTATTGCGGGACTCGTATATGGTATACGATTTCGTGTGTTCCTTGGGGGGGGGTCTCCCGCGCCGTGACGGGGTGGGTGGGGTATATTTTCGTGGGTGACCGTGGGTTAAGATAATATGTTCAGGGATCGAAACACGGGGGCGTTGTTCTCCGCTGATACAACGATTGAATTATGGCGGAAGATGTGAGAGTGTCAAATAGAAAAATGTAGATTTAGTTGGTGACAACAGGCATCGGCGCCATTTTTATCGCAGAAATGGTGAGAAGGAACGGACACCCCCCTACACACACACGTTTTTTTTCTTCTTCCCTCTCTTTCTCTCAGTTTATCGTTGTCTACACTTCAACCGACACATTGACAAACAGACAGACAGACAGGCGGATGGACGGACAGCCTATGGCTCCTATCACCCTGACACCTGGTGGTCAGTTCTGACTGTGTCGGAAGGTAATTAGACATGTTTTAGCGTCTTCTGGCACGGCAACAATATAGCTTACAGTAGTAGCCACACACACACACACACACACACACGGAGAGAGGGAGAGAATTAATTAGGTTAGACCATCAAATTATCTT
Source organism: Paralvinella palmiformis (assembly GCA_025642065.1). NCBI lineage: Eukaryota > Metazoa > Annelida > Polychaeta > Terebellida > Alvinellidae > Paralvinella > Paralvinella palmiformis. Next base: position 159,252 of record JAODUP010000710.1, on the reverse strand, counting down.
GCCAGACTTTCAAAGTGAGACTATCTGGGTCAGGTTGTCTAGGTCGGGCCTTCTTTGCTAAGCTCTCTAGGTCAGCAGGCCTCACTAATATAAGAAAATACATCCGGGATACTGAAGATAGCACTAATAGGTACCCTTGTGGGTCATTAATCTCAAAATGTATTTGTGTGTGTGTGAGGGGGGGGGGCTATCTATCTTTCAATCTATATATAGTACACATAAGCTTTAGTATATAGAGCTAACGGAACATATTAACCCTGGTTACATAACTGCGTGGTTCGTCTGACAGTCTCCATGGTAACCAAAGCCATAAATCATGCCATCTTATTATCGGAAGTTATCGACAATAAAGTTATACGGAGATATGTCGGTGTATCAATTAGTGCATCCCATGTCTGGCTAAACGCTTAACCCATATGTCATATATGGCAACACGATTCGTATGTGTGTGTGTGTGTGTGTGTGAGCGAGAGAGAGTGTGTGTGTGTGCGTGTGTCGAAGCATATCAGCGCCGCATTTCAAGGAAGCTGGATCGAATTTTGTCACACAACCCCCCCACACACACACAATGTTACCATGGATTATACGTGTTCATATCCGAGGATCATGGCGACGGGTCCAGACTTCCAAAAACTTCCTGATGTCCAATATTTGCTACTAGTGTCGATATCTGTTTTCTGGCGGATCAAGGCTTCTTTCCGTTTGGGGGGGGGGGGGCGGCGAAGGTTTGATGGCGAAACATTTTGGCTGAACATAATTTTCTGGAGGTACACTGTATTCTGTAGAAGTAACAAATTCCACGATTATAGAGAACAAACCCGAACTTCCCGAAGAGCCCCACTCAAGATTCAGATACGCTGTACATGTGAGAGAGTGTGTATGATGTGTGTGTGTGTGTGTGTGTGTGTATTTATGTGGAGGGGGCGGATTGGGGTACGGTTCCCCTAAGTGACAGTAAATTTTCTGCCTTAATAGCAGACCAAGCCTGTGACAATAGCCCAATAGGGCGGCCCCCGTTACAGGTATACTTATATTCTCTACTACTACAGCTCAGCTTGGGCCATTAATCTCTCTCTCTCTCTCTCTCTGTGTGTATGTGTGTCTCAGTGTTCCCTCGCGCTGTGTGTGTGTGTGTGTGTCAGTGTGAGTCAGTCAGGCAGTCAGTCAGAAGGCTTGTGGTATATATGTGGTTTGGCAGAAAATAATAGAAACCACACCAACTCTGACAAACAAAATGTTCATCTTCAGGTGTGGGTCGTTATTAAATGGGGATTATATTTGGATGATGTCGGCGACAGGATTTGTGCGTGGAAGTATCTGACAGAATATATGGCAAGATATATGACAAGGTGTCTGACAGGGTGTCTGACAGAGTGTCTGACAAAGCGGTAAATAGTGATCAGGCTTAGTCATTTGTATGAGTATATAAACCAAAAGCTATTAAACGATCGGGTTGTAATTCATCGTGACCATCTCTCTCTCTCTTCTCTCTCTCTCTCTCTCTCTCTCTCTCGGTTTGTTTGTGTGTGTGTGTCAGGTTCACATAATGGAATCTCCGATAGAAGTACAATAAATGCGCTTCTAAATTGTGCCTGCTTTCGCTTCATTTGTCATCGGAAAAATAGTGACCGGAACAATTGGTTACGTTTTGATTTAATGTCGTATTGTGAAACTAGAAATGAAATAATTCACACACGCACACACACACACACATACACACACAGAGAGGGGGGGGGCGTGATCTATGTTGTT
>JAODUP010000710.1:127500-152500 GCA_025642065.1 Paralvinella palmiformis | reverse complement strand
ACATTCTCTGTTCTTCCCCATACACGATGAAGTGGGTATTTATTTTATATCTCTGGATCGATGCCAGATGCTTTAGCGGAACAATTCGATGTGTATAGTACATCTAACGGATCATTACGAAGCACTCATTAATCACTGAGAGATCAGACAGCTCCTCGTCTTTCTCGTGTTATGCAATTCAGCAGTTCCTCAACTCCCATGAAAGAATGCGAACACTCGATATTTCAGCTGTCAGCACGCCCACCCTAATACCTACACCACTCAAAGATGCCAACCTGGCACCGAAATTATGCTAATGGTTTCAAACCCTTGACCTTCCATTTTCAGGATTACTTTCTATCAGCTGCACTGAGGCCGAATCTGAATCACATACGAGATGCGTCAACCGTTGATGGGAAGGCAGCAAAACAGCTGTTATACATACAATCCAGAATGATCTAATTACCTACATTACTGAAACCTTTCATCGGATCATGAAGGGTTCTCTTACCTGGATCATATCCCGATGGCGGTTTATCATCCTGTGATCTGTATTAAGACACGGGCCGTGGCTAATTGTCATTTACTCGGTGATAACTGGTCACCTGAAAATGTTTCCGCCAAAAGGCTAACGAGTCACGATCACGTGAAAGTCACGTTCGTTCGTCTATGTCACGTGTCCGTGTCACGAATGGCGTATAAATCGGGTCCTGATATAACGCAGTTAATGTGTGACATAACTATTTTTGTTATAGATAACACGTGTAACATAGATTGTATATATATATAACACAGATATATCCCGGACTGGGTCAATGAATAACGGACTGGGACACAACATGGATAACGTATAACATAGACAAATATGTCACATAGTTTGTGTATATTCTATTTCAGCGTGACCTGTTTAACATCGTTAATGTATAACATCATCACGTAAAACATGTAAACTATGGTTTATATACCCCCCCCCCCACACACAGACATACACAAACAGACCCGCACGCACTTACTCACTCACGCATGCACATACAAGCATATCTAACATCGTTGATATTTAAACCAGTATAATCACCAATGTTTGGGATATATTATTTCGGTAAGACATACACAAATAGGAAATATTTTATCACTGTGATAAATTGATAACAGTTGTTGTCATTAGTATTACTATCACATCAGGAGTGTTATGGCATGATCAATCAGAACCGTTATCATTAAAATAATACGGAGTATGAGATGCTATGATTTTAGTGATTAATCAATAACAAATCCCGCATAGAATGTTATTATTAGAATCATAAACATTACCTGGATGACTGTGTTTAGAATAAGTGTTTGTCAGTTTACAAGTTCCGGGAAGTCTTTATTTCTGGATGGACCATCAGACTAATGGAACATTCTGTCCCCGTATAAACTTCATCTGTTCAGAACCAGACTGTTAAATTACCACAATTTCTTGGAAAGATCCTAACACAGGGGACAATGACACTGAAATTTGCAGCTCTTTTCAGGAGAGAGAGAGAGATAGATAGATAGATAGATAGATAGATATATAGATAGATAGATAGATAGATAGATAGAAGAGAGAGAGAGAGAGAGAGAGAGAGAGAGAGAGAGAGAGAGAGAGAGAGAGAGAGATTTAATACCACTCTTGATGTAATACGTTTTGAGGGATTAATATTCCCGGCTTTCGCTGGCATGAAAATATCGCGGATTTGCATGCTCGCGAATATAAATACCAAGTGGCATTGCCAAGTATATTACCACACACGCATAGGTTTATATTCGCATGAATTTTGATTTGTCTTTATTTCTCAATGTGACATTCGCGATGAGGCATCCAAATCAAAACAACTTATAACATGTATAAAATGAGCAAAGTTTCTAATCACTTTCCAGTAGAGACTTCAATTTTGTTATACACTTTGTCCTATGAACTTATAACATGTTGAAAATAGCCGATTCTAATGGACACGAAACATATGTTCAGGTCTCAGCATTCAGATAATACTTGCCATGTTGAGGTTTGCCTCATTCTTCCAGCTGTAGTTCAACTTACGTGTACTTTAAGTATGATTAATCTATGGATAAAGTTGTTTACTCTACTGGAAAATGTTCACCATCTGAAGCCGATAGCTAAATCGTCAAAACAATAGACAGGTGAGCGTCACGAAGAGGTTCATAATGACATCATTTTTCTCATTGGTGATGAGCATATTGACAGATAAATGATTTTGGTTTATATTGATGACATAGTGATGTCATGCCGGTATTCTAAAATATACAGCACGATAAATGTCACCCCACAACCAGACAGTAATTACGTTTGCAGCCGACAGATGTCAGGACATATATGTTATGAAATGTTTAAAGATTAAATATTTGTTTTAAACATATCTTTGCAAGTTTTAAAAACGCTACGTTTCTGACTTGCCAATATTACGAATACTATAGTATACGATGTCATTACGAATGGAAATTCCTGTGAATGGAAATACAGTAATAAAAAACCTCAACTATTTAATATTCTGAATCAATAATCTATCACTGGGTTCATAATGCACACACACACACACACACACACACACACACACACACACACACACACACACACACACACACACACACACACACAGTTTCTAATCATATTATAGTACAGACTCACATTGCTATCCTCTCTGTCGTATGATTCATTCGACCAATTTGTCCCCACAACCATTGTTTTCCTGTCCTCCGCCAGATGTCGCACTAATTGTGAATAGCGTCTATTAGAAAGATAAGCCAATACGTTTCATCGTGACTACATGCCCTATTAGTGGGATCTATCATCTAGCATGATTAGATGGCAATCATGCCTAGTTTGTCGTCTCCCATGGATCATGATTGTCGACAATAGTCGTAATATTACGGATAGCGTGAAGATCAACATCACTCCATCGATCCGGAGAGAATCTTATCAGCTCTCCGACTAACAACATCCCGACATCCTCACATGCTGACACGACACATCTGGCAAGTAGCATCATCAGATGTCATCTGGAGAGCATCCACATAGCCCCATTCTACCCGACTGGACCGGCCTTTCTGGATTAGTGCTAGATAGCTCCAGCCCGAATACTCCACGCTTCGTCACATGTTACATGGATTAACGAACAACTATTATTATCCGCCGGATGTATCCAGAGACGTTTGTCGCAGGATGATTGATTTAAATAGTAGACATCTGGAACAGGCGAACGTCCTGTAGCTATCAGACATTCTAAGGATTTATTTTATTTATAAAGATGTAACAAGGTGACCCCACTGTGCTCCGATAGTGCGATGGTAGAAGCACTACGCTAAAAACCTCCAGGTTGTGTGTTCAAATCAACACGTACTTGTGTTGGTGGGATGTTTTCATAGGATGCTAAACAAATCATTCACTCACTTACAATGTACAACCCGATATTGTAATGATGATGATTGATGATTGGTGTTTTACGGCCACTTTTGTGCACATTGTAGGCTAAATGGGCCGAGCAACTTCCAAGGGTAATCAAGAAAAGTCAAAGATTAAATATCCTTCATATATGCCCACGCCAAAGTTCGAACTCTGATGGTAGTGATCTGTGATCCAACTCGGTACCAGTTGGACCACAGAGGCGCCCTGCAATACGAGATATTGAATTCATTACGAGATTATGTAACGTCTTTATCTGTTAATTACCGTTTAGCGTATCTGATCTATAATTATAATATAACATTTCTAGTTAACGATTATAATTTAGTGTTTCAAGCTTCCAATTACGATATAAAATTTATGACCCTCAAATAAAACATACCAATTCTAGAATAAGTATAAATTGCAGCATAAGGTTTTTTCAACGCCAATTACAATTTAACATATCTCACTACCAATTACAACTATGACAATATCCCATAATAACCAATCACCATCCAACAAGGTACAAATTTACGGGTTAGACTATTAGTAAGCGGTTACACGATAGCACATGGTTTCTGTATTCAACTCGAGAAGCTCCCGGTTTTAACCGAGCGCTTTGACAGTGGGCTATCCTGACTCGGTGATCCGGAAGAAGAAACAAAAACATGGCCTTCGGTAAGTTGATTGTTTCTGATGACAGACTGTCAGTTTTCAGCCGTTGTACGGGTCAGTGAAGAGACGAGCACTATCTTATCTATCGGAGCATCACCAGATGCCAATATGCTCGTCTTATCTAATAAGGCAACACGTAGTCGGCTCTGGAGCGTGTCAAGCTGTTCTCTGAAGAAGTGCTCTACGGGAGCCAAACGAACCCGAGATGCCGAACATTATGTGGTGTTCCAGTTTGGATTTATTTATTTATTTAAATGCGTTGTTGAAAAAAATAGTGCCAAAACAAAACTGGTAATCATAAAATTGGAGCGAGTTTTATGCTGTTACGTCACACTAACGCCCTTATATCTTCAGCATTCTCGTTTGCCAAAAGTAAATTACAATTAACCCGTAATAATATTGTATAAAACAACAACGACTTGGATGTATTTGCCTCATCGAAAGCGAATGTAGGTCTATGCAACTGAAGTTCTGGTTTGGACCATCTGTGTTTAAATATGATTTGACGAATTCATTTCTTGTGCCAGTTAACCTACTGAGTTTAGGTGTAAAATCGAACAACCCATTTAGGTCATTATGTTGAGTCGCTGAGTTTCATTTGTATTCGTGAAGTCAACCATCTGCATCCAGCTCGTCGAGTTTGAGTGTGAGTTGAACCTTTGAGCTGGGGACACGATAAAGGCCATCTGAGTTTGAGTGTAAGTTGAAAGTGTTAATATTATATTTCAGCTTGCACGTTTAAGTTTGCTTTAAACGGATCAATTGGGTCGGAATGTGAGTTGGTCCACTGAGTTTCGATGTGAAGGTTAGCCGAGTTAAGGTGTGGGGTTACACTTGTGTAAGATGGCCAACTCCCATGTAGAGTATAACCAACTTAAAACGACATCCTCGGCACCTCTACAGCTGATTCTCAAATGTGAATATCTTCTTCGGCTATATTTGTCTGAGTAGAATATAAATAAAATGGCAGATACATCAATCAGCATTTAGACGAGACCATGGCACGGCAAGGACCATTTGTAAAGACAAGATTGTGATTGTTTTCGTCAATGTGTGGAAGTGTGGATAATGTATATGAGTTCGTATTTATAATGGCCCTAATGAGAAAGTAACATTAATGGGTTGACTATCGTAATGGAACGGTAGCCTTATTCGGAAGATAGCTTTAACAAAAGAGTGATCCTGATGAGAGACAAACCTTAGTTGGCCTTAATGTGGATATGACCTTAATGGGAAGATTACATCAACCAAAGGGTGGCCTATATATCAAGAAGGTTGGCCTTTATCGGGAGGATCATCTTAGAGGATGGATGTCATTAATAGAGACATACGAACCAATATTGTCTCAATTCAGGTGGTCTTTCCATTATGATCGCAATGGAAGAATGGCCAATTTATGAGATAGGTTACTTTGGAATTTCAGTGTTTGGGGTTCGGGTCTTCAAATATAGGCAACATCCTTTTTGATAATTGACGCATTGATAGGCTATCGACTATATGTTGGGTAAGCGGTATTATGAAGGTAGTGAATATAACATTAAGTAATCTGCATTATGCAAGATAATCCATATTTGTTTTAGGTAATTGGCGTTAAATTAGGAAATCGATATAACGTTAAGCATTCGACACTGTGCTACATACGTAATAGACAGTATACTATCTAATTGATAGTATGGTAAACATTCGAAGTTATGGTTCGTAAGCGACAATATGCCAAGTAATCGAGATTGTCTTTGATTGTTAACATTAGGCTAGATAATCGTGATAGGTGCGAACCCTTTTGTTTATGCAAGTAATCTAAAATACTTGAGAAACGTCATTGATAAACAAGGAATGTGTTATTGGCGTGGTAATATGCTGATAATTAAATTTTATTTTTGTTTCTGTGAAGCACAAACCGTTTTCTGCGTATTATTGCAACGTCTACTTATGTACAAATTGGCTGCACTATAAGAGAGACTGTCTCTCTGCAATTATTTCTACTATTAACATTGGTGTCAGGATTATAAGTGCCTTTAGAATGAGATGCAACGCAGATGGGACGCCAACAGTCACTGGAGCCTTAAATTTTAGAGCTAATAAAGAAAAAGTGCTTGTGTCTTCTGAAACCAGTTTAAGGCTGAAATCTGTTTGGAATAAAGAATTGCAAATTTAGCATTGTTACAAGGAATATTTTATACTTTAAAATTTTTCATTTACTTCCTCATATCCTATTATTTCTATTGTTAATATAAATTTTCAATATAATGGATAAACAGAACGATAACCGAAATTGTGATATATTAAGTAATCTATATCGTGATAGGGATTAAATCCGTGTTAGTCAATAGATACTCTAGCAGGCAATCAGTGTATTACACAATCGACAGTAGGTTAGATAACCAACATCCAGTTACATAATCGACTTTTGGTTAAATAGGGCTTCAAGTTGACCTTCTGTTAGCTGATATACGGGAGCAGAAAGGTAAGCCATTCTAATTAACGGTTTATTGAATCGGCTAACTAAGGAACTTCAAATAATGGTAGAATACCTAACATATGGAAACACCCTTCTTCAATAATCAGCTCACCCATAAATGTAGAATTATTCCCACGTGAAGAACTTCGATTTTTAAGATGTCGCTTTTCCAATGTAGTTGTTTCATTTCCTATTGCTCTAATCTGTTAGTAGGTTTATGACTGGAAGCCAGCTAATCTAATGAATTTACCTTCTAGTTAGAGTTAAATGCTTCATGTATTTGTGTCAACAGCATTAACAACTACACAACGCGTATGCGGAATAGTAAAGTCTGTATGAGGAACTATACTAAATACTTATACATTATTGTACTATTATTGCATCTGCACCCGATGTTTCATACCGGCATATTGTTAGTCTATTAGAAGCTTCACCCAACTGAATATTTATCTAAACAGCTTACTTCCTATAGCTGCATTGAAATCACCGACTAGCATGCCTCTGAAGACATGGTACTTTACATGAGTGTCCCCTTCTATTATTATGATTTCAGAATACTTGATAGCTTAGGTACTAAATAATAACATGAATTAACTAGCATAACAATACATTGATGGCATGTTAAGGTAGGGATTGACCATTAAATTATTTTAATATGGTGAACAAATAATACCAAGGGTGATTGATTGAGTTCTTTGTTTAACATCTACGGCAATATTATCTGGGACACGTAGCGTAGGTGCTACCTGAGATCTATTTATTAAAGAATGAAACATTCTTTAGATACAGATGTTACTAAGATTCTGTCCCAACGAAATGTTGTTATGCAGCACACTCTTATTTAATAAAATAGGAAAAATATACCAGAAATGGCCTGCTACCGTGAGCAGTACATTTATAATTTTATAATAAAGGCGACATATACCAGAAATGGCTTGCTACTATAGGCAACACATTTACAGTTTCACAATATAAGCAACATATACCAGAAATTGTCTGCTACTATAGGCAACACATTTAGAGTATCATATTATAGATAGCATAGGGAGTCATACAGACCTTTTAATGGAAGTAATGTACACAGTCGTAAGTCTCTCACTATTCAATACATACTTGTACATAACTCTTCATATATGTAGATAGCAAGCATAGTCTTTAGTCTGTTAATATAGGAAATATTAACATATATGGCGGCCTTCTTATGTATACCACTTAAAGCTAAAATATGCGATATACAAAGACACCTAAACACAAGAAAGCATCAGTGAGTTTCTTAAAAATATCTAAATTACGATATGGCTCGTTATTATAGTTAAAATATACATATGTTAGCTCGCTAATTGAGTTAACTCCGCGTCGAGAACCTATTAATATAAATAACACGCGTAGCTAACAGCATCTTTATGTAGCTAAAAACCTATCTCTCCTGACAAGTCCAGGTCGCTAAAACGTACATAATATTAAGCCTATTATTTATGTTACAGCGCACATTTAACGGCATGTTAAACGCACGTACGCACATGCACGCACACACACGCACAAACTTTCTCTCTCACACACACACAACACGCACACACATACAGAGACAGAGGGGGGGGGTTTCCATCCGGACGAATCAGCCTTTCAGCATATGTAACACACAAAGCCAGGCGCCTGTCAAAGGTGGCAACAACACAAAACGACAGCCTATTCAAATAGGCAACACGCTATGTTAACGTAGGCAAGTCCAGAGCTATCTATTGTGGGCAACCATAAGAACAGACTGGACCCCTCACAATGTAGGTAGGCGATAATTGGATAGCTATATGCACATATCGCATACAAATTTCATTATAAAGCTTTTAGCCCATATTATCTTATTGCCTCTTAAGATCGCCGCTGACCTCTCTTGCGTCCACTTCCGGGTCGTTGTATGACGTCACACGGGGACGACGTTCAGACGGCGTTCACTTAGCTTCGGTTACAAGCCCTTAATCAAGCACTCATCTACACTGATTATCGGCCATTTAAGTGCCACTCCACGCCGACAAGATGGCGACGGTTCGGGGCTGACCGCGTCACGAGGCATTTAGCCAATGGCGTGACGCCTGGGCGCCATGTTTGTTTTCCGACTTCCGTTCCTTCGATCTTCGCCCATCACGAGCAATGTGTCGGAATGGGCTTAGGCGCCATCTGGTGGGGCGCCGACGTCCTTGAGTGGCAGTAGGTGGTGACTGGTTTAATGGGCAATTGGCAATTGATGGAGGATATACTGGATTGAGGAGGGGGCTGAGATGGAGACATGAAGAGAGATAAGGAGCTAGCTAGGTGATTATATATATACGTATATATGAATGTAGAGTCCCCCTCTCTTTCTCTCTATCTAGCTGTCTGTCTGTCTAACTATATATATATATATATATATATATATATATATATATATATATATATATATATATATATATATATATATAAAAGAGAGAGAGAGAGAGAGGGAGGGGGGTAGTGATGAGCAGTCGTACGTGTGTGTGCGTGTTCTTGCGTGCATGTATGTGTGCGTACGGGCGTGCGTATGTGCGTGATATATATATATATATATATATATATATATATATATATATATAGACACACACACACACACACACACATAGACAGAGAGAGAGAGGGAGAGAGAGAGAGAGAGAGAGAAGAGAGAGAGAGAGAGAGACTGAACCACTAGCTCACTTCCCAACGTACTCACGTCATGGTCAATTTAGTCAAAGAAATAAATTCACAGCTTCTTGGAGAAGTGGGTGTCTCTTACTTGATGTGGATGGATAGGTTAGAAGTAGGTGCCGGGGGTGGGGGTGGTGTTAATAGAGAAGACACTTCTAGTCGAAATGAGATTACGGGCTAAGAAAAACTGGTCCAACCAAAACTCCCCCTCCTCACCTTATGTGGCTTTTTAATTGAAGGTGAAATTCTTTTATCATATTGTCTTCACACTGTTACGTCCAATCAGGTACCAGTAGTTGTTGAGCAAAATTAGAGACGTTCTTCAAGAGTAGAAGTGAAATCTTTAACTTAAGACAATCAAGTGGCGCCTCTTTTTAGGACAGAGTGGCCAAAAGTGGAAGTTGTTTGAACTTTTTGTTTGCTCGGCGGATTTATTTTTGACGATCAGTCGATGGTGCCGTCATCTATTGCCACATATTGGCGAAGGTTGACGCTTAGGAGGGGAGTCTGGGCTTCGTAAGAAGAAGATAATTATGTTACGTTTCTGTCCGTCCTTTATGATACTCCCCCCCCACACACACTATCTATCTGTCTATCTATCTATCTATCTATCTATCTATCTATCTATATATCTGTCTATCTATCTATCTGTCTATCTATCGAACTATCTATCTTGTTCTCTCGCTCTCGTATATATATATATATATATATATATATATATATATATATATATATATATATATATATAATACGCAGAGAGGGGGAGCGACCTACACACTGGTCTGACGTGGACTATGAACCCAACATGGTGACCACGTGACCATGTTATATATGTATTCCTGGAGCTGGTTTTTCGAGCTTTTTTCACAAAATTCGGCCAAGCGTTAAATACAATCTTGTTAACTTTTGGTTTGGCTTTCTTCTCGCCTAGAAAACCAGCTAATCACCTGATAACCTCCAGTGGAAACAACAATGGCGTCACCACGACCGGTTCACGTGACTCTCACGTGACACGTCGCTCGGAACAAGAGCCTGTTCTAGTTTATAGTCACGAAACGTGAAAACAGCCGAAAAATAGCTCAAGGAATGGGGGGGGGTCCTAAGATAAACAGAAGGAAAAACCCAACAACAGCTAAACTCCCCTCACTAACTAACCTTCTATCTGACCCACTTTTTATCGTCGTTTCCAATCACGAAAGCCCACCATTGGCCTACGTTGAATCACGTGCCTAACGACCCAGTTGCCGGGTCGGCTTTTCCCCGTCCTTCGATTGCGTTAGCCGTCAGACAGACGAAGGCGGCATTAGACTACTGCCCGGTACGTGAGATGGCGCCCCCTGGTGTGTGCCCGGATTACGCCGACGCGGCGTATGGGGATGATCCGCACGATAACTTATCACTGCGGCCAATATACGGCGGAAATGATGACCTCCCGTGTCAAAGGTCGGAAAATCCAGAACCGAGCGTGCCAGATATCTTTTGGGACAATTGGTTTAAGTGCCTGGTGATTGGGCCGTTCGGGATGGCTTTGGGCTGGCTCAAGCCCGTCATTTCGGGGTCATCTTCTACATTTATAAGGACGTTTAGATTAGAAATGGCGATGACCCGGGCGTGGCCGGTGCCAGAAACGACCGGAAGTGGAATTTGTTGATGGGAAGAGGACGTCAGCAGACAATATCCGGGCTGGAAACAAATGTGAGAGCCAACGTCTGTCTATTTGTCTGTCTATATGCCTGTTTATCTGGCTGATTATAACCATCTCAGCCATATTTATTACTATTTATCAGACAGAGCAACATGCATCAGCATTTACAGCAATACGCACAGCAATGACATTAACCAGCAAAAGCATTAATGCATAGCCCCCATGACAACAATATCGGATTTGTCCTGTAGTGCGGTACTTAGAGCATTGCGTATCGAACCTCCAGATCTTGGGTTCGAAACTGACTCATATTCCTGGGATATTTCCCCCGGGAAGTAATCCCTCGGCCGTATGCCAGACGTGAGACGCTTGGCGAGACTGAACAAATCACTCACTCACTCACTCACTCACTCACTCACTCACTCACTCACTCACTCACTCACTCACTCACGACAAAATCACTATAACCCACACCCAAATAATCAGTACCCACACTGAGCAATACCCACTCCCTAATAATTAGCACCTACACCCAAATAACTATCCACAAGGTAGTATCCAAACCCCAAGAATATGTACTTGCACCCTGCAACACTCTCTTAGCAACACCCAACAGCACCAACGGAACTACGTCATTGTGAGCTACCTCATCAATACACGCCTAAACAACAACAGCTTCAGCAATAACAACAATAACCACATCGAAGAAGATCAACACGACAACGCCTAGCAACACCCAGCTGAAGTCGCACAACAACAAAAACATGAAACTAACCTACAACAACACCTAGCAGCACCCACCAAGACTCGCATCCGTGACATCAATATTTGCCTCGAGCAACATTCACACACCCAGCCACCCAGACACCTCAAGATCCAGAGCGACACACGTAAACAGATAATACCCACGCCCATCGCCACCCACATCGCCACCCACATCACCCCCATTCGTCGACGCCGACCCCCAAACACCTTAACGTCCCAATCATACCTCGTCCCCGGCCATAACCGATGTTTGCTGACAGTTCGTCGTCCACGATATCGTAACCTTAATTCAATTGGCCAAGTCTATCAGCAGTTAGGGCCACTTATGGGGCTATCTTTATGGCAGCCATTATCAAAACACACCAGGTATTTATTACCTGTAAATCACTAAATCTGACATAGACCCATCTTCTTCAATGCCTTCTTGGCCATTCCATCGCTGTCTGGGTCATCAGCGAGCGACGAAGGCCAATAAATAAATTATATTTGTTTATTTGGGACGCTCTCGCTGTCGTTAATCAGCGAGTTCTCGCATCAGGGCGAGACTTCGAACGACTAGCGGGGGGCCCGCATGAACGAGATCTGCACGGCGCGGGCGAGGTCGTTGGCGATTTGCGCCACGAATCCGAGATCAAGATGTATCGCGCCCGCTGATTGGTTTATTCCCACGGCGACGTTTCATCATGGCCGACGCTGACCGAGTTTTATCGGCGGCGTCTGCCGTAAATGGGTCGAGATTTCTCCTCCATCTGAATACCTGATGGTGGTCGAAACGCGAACGCAGACGACCGAAGTCGGTCGTTTGTGGCCCTTTCCCAGAGAATTGTCGCGCCAAGAATGGCTCGTTCTCCAGCGGCCGCCATTAGACTAACGAGCGCTCCTATTGGCTGGCGGAGACATAATTCTTGTCGCTGTAATGGCGGGCGGACGAGGTCAGGGTTTTTTATTTCCTTTTGTCGGCGGACTCGACCAGGAAAACTTTCGGCTCTGAAGCTCCCCCTCGATTCAACACCTTTTACTAAACGTTGTTAGATAACTACTCCGGAGCGAATGGAGGGGGAGGGATACTCCGCCTGAACACCTCTTCTGATGTGGTCGAGTACCTCCTGGTTCCACACCTCCCCCTGTGGATCATTGCCAAGATGATAGATCCAATTTCCGTCATTTACGGCAATTTTCCGTAAATCGGTTCTCTCCGCCACCCAATCTATTATGAGATTAAAATGGACGTTTCATTCATCACGGGAGTTTAAGGTATGACACTAAAACTTGTACCTCTGACAAGATATTGAAAGCTTGGTGGATCACTAACGTCTACAATTGGTTATCAATTCAGAAGGCTGACGATTTGTTTAGATAACGATTGAATCTTTAAATCAGTTCAATCTGGACAGTCAACTCGCATCGGTTACCGGATTGTGCAATAACGCACCTGCATCTGAAATTTATGCTATGCGGGTTAGCATGGTTGGATATGGCTTGCATAGACTGTGTATAGAAAGAAAAGGGGGAGGAAGGCAGGCAGAGGAGATAATAGAGAGAGAGAGAGAGAGAGAGAGAAAGAGGGAGATGGTAAGAGATAGATAAATAGATAGATAGATAGATAGATAGATACATACATAGATAGATAGACAGATAGATAGATAGATAGATAGAGATATATATATGTATATGAAGAGACAGGGAGATAGGTGGAAAGAAAGAGAGAGGAGCGTGTAGAGATAGATAGATAGATATAGAAGAAGGAGAATATATATATATATATATATATATATATATATATATATATATATATATATATATATATATATATATATATAGGGATTAAGACACTGGCGACAGAGAGGCCGGGAGAGAGCATTCTGTACCACAGAAGAATCGTTTCTGATTTTCTGTTCATTATGCCAACTTTTCTTCAACGGCACAATGCAATAAGGCGGAGCTATTCTTAACTAAGTACAATAAAACCAGGTATAATCAGGTAATTTAGGTGAATTACCGATGGTAATCTAATAGAAAACATTTGTAGCGGATGCGCATTGGGCAATGAGTAGCAAAACACAAATTCCTTGGCCAGATTCAACAAGAATGTATATCCTATGATTTGTGTTATTTCGTTTCCAGTTCTTGACCCAACGTTTCACTAATGTAGACGATGTTTATATATTGGAAATATGCCGTCATTTAAACATATTTATTGATTGTTCTGCGATGTGACATATATATTTTGTATGAACCTAAGAATTGTGCAATTGACGCCTCGTCAGGGTATGACTGGGTATCAACTTAACAACGATTGTCCTCTAGTCTGTTACTTATTTCTTTTGAAATGAACATGTACAAATAGCCTTTCGATGATCCCCTCACTCCGTATAACTTATAGTTAACTGGCTATAATTGCGAAACACAGCTATCATAGGGATTAGAACTCTTACCTGAAGATTTGTAGTGCAATATCCCATCCTCTTTTCGATCAGAGTGTGAATTGTATGAGTAATGAGTTTTAAGGTAATTGTTGTGCAAACATCAGTCTAAATGTCACAAACAACCTCCTAACGTAATGAGCCGAAATAGACGTTGAAACACCCTTCATATATATATATATATAGACCGGCATTGGTTCGAACCCAGTTGAGAGTGGTGTATGAGACAGCTGTAGCAGTTAGGCCACGGATACATTTCTCGTGATATTATAATTGCATTGGTATGTGTTGGAGATAAACATGATGAGGTGAAAGGACTTTATAACAAAAAGACAGGATGTCAGACATACAGACAGATAGATAGTCAGAAAGGGACATTAAACACGTACGTGTATACACAACACACACACACACACACACACACACACACACACGCACGCACGCACACACACACACACACACACACACACACACACACACACACACACATATATATATATATATATATATATATGCACGTATACGCGACATATAGATATGAATATAGGTGGCGCCATGGTACACGACAATTAAGCACTACGCTCAAAGTTATGCCGACCCCTCTGCCGAGGTCACTTCCGCCGGCGCAGACGATCCGCCATCTTTGCCAATAAGAACGTTGCCTCGCCGTGATTGGACAAAAATAAGCCGTCACGGCGAGATGAAATAGCCAAGATATCTCAGTTATTGAATATAAAAATATCTCTAATATCTAGGTCCTTGCCATTTCTCCCCCCCACAAGTCCTGTTAGTCGCCCGCAATCAGATCCCTCTCGTCGACCAAAGCGCCATCTATCGGCGCTCCAGACTGCCAGCTATATAAGTATTTGAGATCTGTGAGGATTTCAATTTCGTGGCAAAGTTGATGGCTGCTGGTGTTATCAGGATCTGTGGCCTATCCGGAATCGGATGACATAAAGGTCTAGCGCCGGCGAATTGTTCGGGATTCGTATCCCGAAGGAATGGTTCTTGTTTGCTAGCTGACACTTAACGTGGATGACACTCGGGGAGTGGAGTTGGTCTGTTATCGTCGTAGGACCCATGGCGAGGATGTTGATGTTATCTTGTAGGACTGGCATGTTTTATTGCCTCCCAGTGGGGTTCATGCCCTGCCAGCCTGCCAGGGTGTCGTGGTTTTGCAACCCATCAGCCTGACAGGGTAATTTCGTTTTATAATCCATCGGCCTGTCGGGGTGTATTGTTTTACAACGTATCGGTCTGTCAGGGCCTAGTTATGTTACAACTCATTGGCCTGTCAGGGTATAGATTTGTTGTAACTCATTGGGCTGCCAGGGTGTAGTTGTATCACAATTCATTGGCCTGTCAGGGTGCAGTTATGTTACAACTGATCATTCGGTTAGAATATACTTGTTATACAACTCAACAGCCTGCCAGGGAGTGATTGTTTACCAAACTGTTGCCCTGTCGGGGTTTAATTGTGTTACCGCCGTTCAGCCTGCCAGGGTATAATTGTTTGTTTGCAACCAATTAGGAAGTAGTTCACAGACATCTCACCTACTAATGGTAGACATATTTGCGACACTCCCAACTATTAAGCTTACATCTATTTCTAGGGCGCCACCATGGCCTAATTGGGCTATGTCAGATGGGTGTTTCGTCTTTCACTTCGCTTGATTACCATTGGAGGTCGCTTGGCCCATTCAGCCTACCTTGTGCACAAAAGTGGCCGTAAAACAGCAACTTTTAAAGTGTACGCCTAATTTTCATTCCGTCAGCAATCAAGGATAGGCCTACTTCTGAATTTCTTAGTCAATAAGGTTTGGCTAGTTTATGATTTTGTTAGTCGACAAAGGTAGGCCTATTTCTGATTTCTATTGCAGAGTATAGGCCTATTTCATATTTTCTAGCCTAACTCCATAGCTCTTGCTGAACAACATATCGCCCCTTTGTGCTCCACAGAGGGGTGCTCTCGTGGTACCACACTTCACTGTTGAGGTCCACTTTTGTGATCAAATCCCAGTGGTTGTTGTTACGGTGGGATGTTTCATCGGATAAACTGCACCCCTCGGGAGTCGCAACTAGATTGGGTGCTCCAGGTGTGACCAGTGCCGAAGCTAAGCAAACCGCCAACCCTGTCATCCAAACATCACCACCCGATGTTGATGTTGACAGTGCATAAAATGCGTCACCCTTGAATGCCGAACTTCATCGACTTCGCAGAGACTCTCAGTTTATTTCTCATCTTCTCACCTTCACGCTCGATAATGCGCATGGTCTTGTCACACCCCAGCCACTGTTCCCAACCTTCTATTCGGCACTGACGACGTTGCAGTTGCTCTCTTCCAGCCTCACATCCAATAGGCCGTCACCGTTTCTATTTTGGGACTCCCTATTTCCTAATTTCCCTATTCAGAAATGGCAAATTTTCCCTTCCCCTTTATCTCCCCTTCAGACCGGGAAGCCAATCAAAACCGAAAATTCGTGGCCCAGTCCCTTTCCTCCCAGTTCGATGGCTGTTTCGCGTTATTGACTTCTCACCCGTGAAGCTCGGAAGGTAGCAATATTTCCCGTCAACCCAGTTTTTACGTTCCTATTAAGTTATTATTAAATTCGCTGAGTCACCTGTCATTGTTATCAATCTCAAGCCATGATTCCCAGCCCACTAAGCAATGACAATCGACGCAACGTTTTCCAACTCATAATTCAACACCTGCAATCACAATTCTCCTACTGCAAAACCCCATTTCTCTACCCTTTACTTACCACTTTTCTACCTTCCAAACAGCATTTCCCTACACTTCAGTCACAATGCTTTGCTTTCCACCCTCAGTTTTCTACCATCAATCTCCATTTACCCCTCCCACCACCCGCTTCCACCCCGCATACAGCCTCTTCCCCATCCCGCAACCACCGTAGAGCACCTACCTCCTCCCACTCCATACCCACATCCGGCCTATCCCGTCACCGTCTAGTAGCTCGATCCCGATACGACCTGACCGGGCCAGTAAATGATCCTGTACTGGTCGTGATCCAGACTCGAGTGTTTACAATCCCGAGAGACTGCTAACAGCGACAGATTGACGGGACAATCTCCCGGTGAGGTGTCCAGGGCCACATAACGTCATCCAACATGGCGCCAGATATATCACTGGCTGCGTTACTCTTACTGATAGTGTGGGCCCTCAACTATGGCTAGCCTATACCGGGTGGCTAGGCTATTGACTGGCATCTAGGCTTGCCTATGGGCTAGGCTATGACATGGTTAGAACATAGATTCGACTCTAGGCCGATTACTCTCTCGGCGAGGCTATGAGGTGGATAGATTGTAGGCAATGCCATAAACTAGGTGACCGACTAGGCTAATCTCTCAGCTTGGTCATAAAATAGATATCGTATACGCTAGGCTACATACTTTTTAGTGAACAGGCTAGGCCAACGAATGATTAACCTATATTATAGACAGGACTGTGGTCTAGTTAGTCTATGGGATAGTATATGAGGTCGAAGGTATTTAGGCTAAGGAAGTGGTCATCTATAGACTAGGCTATACCTTAGTCCATAGACTGGCTAGTGTATAGACTAAGCCATAGCACTATTAGAATATAACCTAGACCTAAGGCGACTCTATATGTTGGTTAGCATATAGGTTGGGTAGGCCACATGGGAATTAATAACCTTGCTTATATATTAGCCTATCACTTAGTGTCTAGGTTTTCAGATACACTAATCCATCGCTATTGTCCATCGTTAATAGACATGCTGGCCTAAAGGCTACTAACTAGCCTACATCTTGGTGAAAATCAACAGTCCTTCCAAGTATATATCATTCCCATGAAGCAAATGATTTATTAAAGACTGTCGTCTCTTCCAGTCTTCCATTTCCCCAACATTTTTTCAGTTAAAATTGCTGTTCTTTTTCTAACTTTTCAATGTTTATCACCGGTTTTCCCAGTTTTCTGTCGTTTCCCTTACTTTTTCCCAATTCTTCCCACTTTCTATCACCGCTTACTATAGTTTTGCCATATTTGACACTTTTGTACTATTTCTTTGCCCTGTTTCATATCCTTACCGTTCCCCTTCTCTGTGTCCCTAAGTTTCAAATGCCTGCCTTAAATGATGGCGTGATATATATATATATATATATATATATATATATATATATATATATATATATATATATATATATATATATATAATAAATGCTAAAATAGTTTTAGCAGTTTTATGGTTCTCGGGTAGGTATCTTTGTGGGGTAGGTTCCTGTTTATCAAATAAATTTCAACTTCAGCTTTCAGTCCTTGTCTTGGGAACATTCAATGTCCTATGGCTGTATAACCTGATAGGTATTATATTTGTCAATAAATTCTATCCAATAACTAGCTTATAACTAACCCATTACTAGTGTATGTATAGTCTATATATTAGTAGACTACACCAAATACATTTTCAGAAGACCCCTGATATCTAGGTCATAACCGGAAGCGATGCAATAAATGGCCCCAGATCTCGACGGATTCCATGTTCACGACCACTAGATGTCACCACGGGGCTAAAACCTGACACCTCGCGAATTTTATTCGAAACATACTAATATCGTCTGATTGCCAATATCCTACGTTAATAGACGCACGGACACACAAGGAGACACACACACACAAACACACAGAGAGAGAGAGAGAGAGAGAGAGAGAGAGAGAGAGAGAGAGAAAACAGAGAAACAGAGAGAGAGAGAGAGAGAGATTTCTTAAGTTCTGATAAATCGTTCATTTGTTGCAATCATCATTTATGATGATATGCACCACTGTATTTTAACCGACTTTTAAACAGATGAATCATATCCACGCGTAGGGATATGGAGATAGAGAGGGGTAAAGATAAATAGAGAGAGGCAAAGAGGTAAAGGTGGAGGAAGACCAAATTAATCATATAGCAATTTCCTTTAATTCTTCGAAAGTTCCATTTTCCCGACTCTAACACTTATGACACAGTATACTACATCAAATAGGGGTCACGTGGTACGAGTGAGAGAAAGAGCGATTGATTTCTCGGCAATTTACCCGATTTTATTGTTATTTTAAGTGGAAAGCTACACTTAATATCGCCCACTGGAAAAATGAGGACACGGCGGTAGATCTAAACACCGCCACGAAGGCGACTTATTGATGGCAGGATCATGGCTGGCTTTGAAGTTTTAAAGTTTAGAAATGCTTTTGTTGTACGGTTGAGTATAGAGGTACACACGGACAGACAAATAGACGGATCGACGAACAGACATTAATCAAGAAAGGTGGGGGAAGGATGGGAGACTTTTATTTATTTGTCTTGGTATTAGCCGGTTGAAGATCCGCAATTGTTAGTTGGTAGGTACATATTTCAGTATGATCGGTTATAATTCCTGTAAAGTTACCTGATGAATCGCCTATGTGCTGTATTTACTAATTTGTCTCTCCGTATTAGTGCCTTTTCACAAACTAATCTCATACACACACACGCATGCGCGCACGCACGCAAGCACACACACAAACACAAATATACACACAAGCACACACCAAAAGTGTACAGCATTATAGAAATATGCAACAAAGAAACATAGTACACTTATAACACCTTAGTGATGATTTAATCTTGAACTGGCTGCATCATAATACTGATCCTGATGATCCTGATTACCCTTAGGATAGTGATTAGCACCTTCATCCTCTTTTTCGTCTCATCACAATTATCCCTTCTTCTCTCTTAGACAGTAGAAATAAAAAATATAAATACATTATTTTATCATCATCATCATCATCATCATCATCAAGGTCATCATCATTGTCTTCTTTGTCGTTACCATCATCCAAGTCACCATAACCATCATCATTAACAACATAATAATAATAATCATACCATCCTCATTACCATCATAACCATCATAACCTCCTCCCCATCATCATCATCATCATCATGCCTATCATCATCATCATCATCATCATCACCGTCATCATCAACATCGTCTCTACGCAGGCCGCCGGCATGATGAAGCATCCTCAATCTGATTTCCAAGCGATTCGCTGATTCCGCGAACTTATAACCTCATTTCCATATTGATCCGAATGAGGTGAGTAGGTCGTGTCCGGGATCCAGACAATAGACATCGTTCTTCTTTAATAGAATAAGATTCCGAAGAGTTAATTGTAGGCATTATGCATCCGGTTGTAAGATATTCTATATTGAGCGGAGCGAGTTTGACTTCGGGGTCAGCCGCTAGGTGGTGTGTCGGGTCTAGTATGACGTAATTACCAAAAACATCCTCTTACAGCGTCGAACACAATCAAACATCTAATATCTACATCGAACAACTGACATCTGACATCTAACATTTAACATTTCGCGTATAACATCTAAAAGAAAACACCCAACATCAACATCTACCAACCACCTACAACATCCATCAGTCGAAACATCCAATA
Organism: Paralvinella palmiformis; assembly: GCA_025642065.1. Lineage (NCBI taxonomy): Eukaryota > Metazoa > Annelida > Polychaeta > Terebellida > Alvinellidae > Paralvinella > Paralvinella palmiformis. The sequence goes on along the minus strand of JAODUP010000710.1, from coordinate 131,985 downwards.
CCCAACACCCAAATCCCAACGGCCGAATTCAATACTCAACATCTAGCAACCACCTTCAACATCCAACATTCCAACACGCACCTTCACGATTCATCTCCATCACCTAATACCCAACATCTAACTCCACTGGCCACACCCGATACCTTCCGCCCAACATCTAACTACCAACATCCAATGCCCAACATCTAACTACCAACATCCAATGCCCAACATCTAACTACCAACATCCAATGCCCAACATCCGCTACCTAACCCGAACGTTCAGCAAGACCACGATCGAGCAAATTTCTTGCAAATTGAATCAATTTCCTGGGGACAGATGTCAAATCTGGGACATAAAGTTGCTAGGCCGAACTGGCCAGCTGCTACCAACATGGCTCACTTCCGTTTCCGCTCTCTGTCGCTAAGACGTCACGACGCTTTATAAAATTGTCAATAGTTTGGTGAGAGTCAAGGGGTAATGTCAGAACTGGGGTGTGATTAAGATTTACAAATATTGAGCACTGTTTTTCTTCTCGTGTGCCTGTGTTGTGTATATGCGTGTGTGGGGGCGTGTGTGTGTGTGATAAGTGTATGTATGTATGCGTATATGCGTGTTGAGTTTATATATATATATATATATAAACTCAACTGTGTGTGTGTGTGTGTGTGTGTGTGTGTGTGTGTGTGTGTGTGTTTTAGCTGTGTATAATGGGAAAATCGATTTGAGCTCCGAATACACAATTCAACATCCCAGGGAGCATACTGTCTTGGTATCTTGTCCGTTGGTTACGCTCTTGAAATCTAGCGCTAGGTGTATATGTATATCTCTATCTATCTATCTATCTATCTATCTATCTATCTATCTATCTATCTATCTATCTATCTATCTATCTATCTATCTATCTATCTATCTATCTATCTATCTATCTATCTATCTATCTATCTATCTATCTATCTATCTATTTATCTATCTATCTATTTATCTATCTATCTATCTATCTATCTATCTATCTATCTCAATGTGTGTGTGTGTGTGTGTGTGTGTGTGTTTTAGCTGTGTATAATAAGGCACAGGCACAGAGAATCTCGAACCGTGAATTCAAACTCTGGACGTTTCTTCAGGGGCTGAATCCAGAGTGGCGACTTTTCTTGCTGAGAAAAGCAAAATCAAAATACGAATCACCTACAGCCGTGGAGTTTGGGTGTAAAACACCCAAGTCAAATCACGGCAGTAGTGAGAATGTTTAGCTTAATTATCTAAGCAGCCCTATTTATAGCTATTTTTCAATTGCTGTATCTTTCCATATAACCCAATTGTCACTATCTTCAAAGATCAGTTTTTACAACGTGTAGGCGTCACGAAGCGATTACTATTAAAACTGTTTAGCTTAATTGCTATTAAAAGACTGACATCTGCGATGAAGCAGACCGTATTAGCGCGTCATAGTTTCGATACTGTTTGAACTATGTTATCATTTTCAAACCTGACCTAACGTCTGCTATTCTAACTATTGTAGTTCTTAAATGTTATTTATGACAAGCAGATTAGAGCTAATCTTGAATGTATGTGATGTGTGTATATATGTATGTGTGTGTATGTATGTGTGTATGTTTATTTGTGTGTCTGTATGTATCTGTATGTGTACATTTACGTGTGTATGGCTATTTGTGTACGTATGTGTATTTGTGTGCATGTTTGTATATATGTTTGAGATATAAATATATTTGTGTGTGTGTGTTTGTGTGTGTGTGTGTTTGTGTGTGTGTGTGTGTGTGTGTGTGTGCGCGCGCGTGTGTGTGTTTATGTCCGTGTGTCCATGTGTGGGTGTGTGGCCCCGGTAATATCCCGCCTGTGCCCAAATAATATTATTTTAATTACATAATTGACCACAGACCAGCTGAGGTTTACCTGCCGGCTGCCGCTAACGTTATTAACGTTCATTTTACAATTAGGCACTTGTAGTAGCTGATGACAGCACCTGGTAATGATGCCTTCTAGGTGATGATGACTTCACCGTGATGATGACATCGCCATTGTGTTCTCACCATTTTAGTCTGGTTACTTTACCGTGTATTATTCCACTGCAATGAGTGACCTTGCAATGATGACCTTATTGTGACGACATCTTCTGTTTTAGAATATTTATGTTCAGAATTCTATTGTCGAAATCTTACTGGTTTTTTATAATAAATTTCATTTATTTAGTTCATCTGGATGTAATATGGTGTCAGGATTCCCGGAACCACGATGATCCACGATAATGTTCATCAACTGTTAAGCTATAATAGGTTCTATCCGACGACATGATCAAATAAATAGATAGATAGATTGACAGATAGGTGGATAAGTAGTTGTATTGATAGATATATAGATAAACAGAAAGAGAGAGACAGATGTATATATATATATATATATATATATATATATATATATATATAGAGAGAGAGAGAGAGAGAGAGAGAGAGAGAGACAGACAGACAGACAGATAGACGTTCAGACAGGCAAAAAGTATGCGTCCCTAAATCAAATTAAGCCAAACAGACAGGTAGACACAGACACTGAGATAGACGGACAGACAGACAGACAGCCGAACAGATAGAAACCCTGAGAGTCAAACACCTATATACAACTTGTTTCCATTTACTAACACTATCCCGGCCCATAGCCATTACTATTATATGTTGTTTCTATGTCAGGCCAACCCATAGGGTTTACAAGCAGGTAAAAGGCCTGGTTATTGCTATAGAAGATTTTACGGTCATTCGTTGTACATCATCTCGTTCCGCCAAAGCTAAATCGAAGTCAGGTGCATCATATGTGAACCATAACGTACAACCATCTCCCATTTCAGCTAAGGAAAGAGCCAATTAATGGCGTCGCATTAATAGTATTAATGTTTCCTTTCCCAGACAAGACAAGGTCCAAGACGGAGGAGTGAATAAAAATGGGTTTGGGGGACTTAACCAACAAGATATTTGACCCTATGCTAAATATTGAAATGTGTATTATGGTGTGGCAGATAAGATGTGTTATCTATTATGGTGGCTATATGTTTTCAGTTCTTCGCATTATCAAAAACATTTGATCTCGAATAAATATTCAATTCCACATTTACGTCTTTGGAAGGACGTCCCTTAAGCAATTGGACAGGCAATATAGCATCTAAGTGACTCTAGCCTACAAAGTAAGATGCTAAATTTAAGTACGTTTGACTTACGAATAAGACTCGCTCGTGTGGCAAAACGTTATACTCTTTTACGAGCAAGTAAACGGCCACGTTATTACAATAAGCGATATTATTGTGATTTAGAATCATTACTCCAATGGCAACTCGAAAATCAGATACATCAACTATGATCTATAGCGAACTGCGCAACCTTCACATCTGGCCTAGGAAACAGCCAATTAAACGCGCCGCTTTAATGACGTTATCGTTTTCCTTCCCATGTAGGACAACCGTCAAGTGAAAGCAGTGAACAAACAGGCACTTCCGATTGGAAGAAGGCCTTTGTTTCAAATCAGTGGTCACCAAGCGCTAGTTACTGGGTCTGTTTACAGGAGACAAAACAATACCTGAACATCTATGTTTGGTGGAAAAATGGCTAAGAGTTGTATATTTAATAGATTTCCGACTCGCCATCCGCGGTAAGGAGCTCAGCGTTCGGCAGACATCAAAGGCTGCCACATCCGATGAGTAACCCGTGATTGATGCGGCATATGTCCCGTGATTACACGGAAGCGACATTAATTTCAACTGTCAGTGGTCGGATGTCAGAGAGAATGTCACTTTGTCACTATGATAAAAAGCCATTTATCGCGTTCATTAAGACAAACGCGTGCTAGGCCCTGAGATGGACCCTTTGAAGAGGCGTTGAATTTTTCATAGAAAGCTCTCTGCAACGTTGTTTTTTGTTCCCTAGACAACTTCCAGTTAATATTCCGGGCCAAGAAGATCAGGGCACGGCAAGGGTCGGTGTTGGGGGGAGGTGAAATTGGTCGACTGAGAGAGAGAGAGAGAGAGAGAGAGGGGGGGGACGGGGTGTGAGTGCGAGGAGGGTATGGAGAGGGCGTCGGGTGAGCGAATCTAGGAAGGGAACGCGTCGGAGTTTCGCCAGCCGCAGTCGAAGTCCCGCGAGATCTCATCCATCAGGATCACTTGTAAAGGAATCCTGAACGCCGGCGCCGAAGCTCAATATTTGATCAGCCCGAGACGGCGATAAGCTGGCGGTAGGGGGCGCTCCTTCCCTCTCCCCCACCTTCTATCCCGTCCCCGCTCGCGTGCTACACGCCACCGGACCAAGCACCGGAAGGTGAGACGTTTAACGCCGACACGTGACTCGCTTCCGGAGCGGACGGCAATATGGCCGACTTCGGCGGTCGTTGTTGTTAGGGATCTGGGAGCCAAATCGGGACATCAAGGACGACCTAGATGGTTAAGACAGCAAGGAAAACGCAATCTCGCCAGTTCGCCCTCGGGCGACGTATGAATATTCCGCACCAGT
>JAODUP010000710.1:112500-122500 GCA_025642065.1 Paralvinella palmiformis | reverse complement strand
TTGTATCAATTATTTTAATATAATTAAATTATCTAGATTTATATTTGTAAATAGTAAATATCTTGTTAGTGTGCTGAATCAAATGGATTAATCTAAGTTCGAAACGGTAAAATTTCCATCAATAATGTATAAATAAAATCTTACTGTTAACACTCGATTTAACAGCATAACGTTTTTAAAGCCTTAAAGACTCATACTTATCATAACGTTCTCGTTGACGTTGCCCACACTTGGAATGCCACTCTTCGAAATCAGGCACATATTAGTTGGCTTACGATGTCCGGGCTTTATTTAATAAGTATTCACTCTGGCACTGTCACCGCCGCAAATCCCAACGCTAGGCTAACGATCCTCCCTCCCGTAATGGAATTCACCCCCAACCAACCCAAGGTAACCCCACATCGACGGACAGAATATTCAGGCATTATGCTAACGGCGTCATAACGTTGCGTTATTTACTGCGAGACCGCGCGTCACGATGTCACGTGCTAGTTTATGGGCGCTCATTTACATGCATAATGATGACCTTCTCGTCGGACGGCAGGGTTGTAAGCAACGTCCGCTAGGTGGCGCCCAGCTCCAGGGAACGCACCGTGAAATTAATCATTAACTAGCGCCACCTAACCGAGCTCGGCAATAACGCCTTCACGTGCCGATAGCACCACTTCCGGTCGTAATAAACATGAAGAGCGAGGTACGAAGGAGAGCCCTGGCGGCCAGAGGCAAAACTATCGCTTCTCCGGGCTCTATTGCGTCGACGAATTCACTACGTTCCGGGTAGATTAACTGAGCTGGAGTGCTCCGGAACGTGACCTGGATCGTCAATACGGTGTCGTTTGTTGGTCCGGAGCGAGATGACATAGAAAGAGACAAAACTGACCCGAAATTTGGCCCGAAAATGGAACGTTTCTCCGGCAGTTTGTAGCCGTATTTTTAAATGAAAGTGGCCGGAACTGATCCAGAGTTGTTTGGATCGAATGACTGCCGTGTGGAGTTTGGTTTAAGACAGATACAATAATACCTCGACATTAGAAATGACCAACTAATGGGAAATACCAAACGGCGTAAAGTACCATCTGGTGGATTTTTTTCATGAATATGTTATTTTCCTAAATAATTACCTTTTCTTCCCCTTTGGAATATTCATCGGGGAACTGAACCCATAGTCGCGACGTATGTGTGTGTGTATGTGTGTGTGTGTGAGTGCAAGCGCGCGCGTGTGTTACGGTTAAGAATTTGTGTGTCAATTATATAACATTCTTAGTTACCGTTAGACACTCTTTTCTCCGTAAATCTATCTAATGGTTGAACCAAAAGAGATATCTATTCAGATGTGTAGCTTCGTCTATCATTTGTACGTGGTCTCTTTGGCATGTCATGCGAATCCCCCTCCCCTACAAAGCCGCGGCCCCACGGGGACAGCACGTCCAGACACCCACAGTCTGACCAATAACCGATTAATTAATTAATTACAGAACGGTTCGTCTCGTGAGTTCCCTTTCTGTGTGATTTGTTTACCACGATGAACGAAGATGACACACTTTCTTACCAGACACAAATCGTCATCTTGGCTAATTAAGGCCACGTGAAGTGGTGTCATAAATCTGGTTTATCTATGGTGTCATAAGAAAAAGCTGATTAGCAATTATACCGTGTATTGGTTTTATTAATTATTGATTGTGTCCCCAATACAATAGACGAAACAGTATTACAGAGAAATCAATTAAATATATACAGAATCAACAGCGTCCTGTTGTGACATTATGAATATTGTAAATATTATACCAAAATAGTATTTACCAAAATAGTATTTACCAAAATAGTATTTACCAAAATAGATTTACAAAATAGATATCAGAGAGAGAGAGAGAGAAAGAGAGAGAGAGAGAGAGAGAGAGAGAGAGAAGACAAGAGAGATAGGGGAGAGGGTGGGAGGTATATTCTATCTTATCTATAAGCTAGAACTAATTTTTATAGCTGATCGATTTAATGGTAAAATTGTTTCGCTATTATCCACCTTATATCCGAAACAAACAAACAAACAAACAAACAGACACACACACACACATACACACACACAACCACCCACACATACACACACACACACGCACGCACGCACGCACTTACATGGACGCACACACGCAGACACATGCACCCACGCACCCCCCATATATATATATATATATATATATATATATATATATATATATATAAAATATACAATCAAACCTCCAATTCCGACCACCTCTGTAACATGACCACCTATGTAAATGGAACACTTTTTCATAATCTTAAATTATTGCTATGCTTTTAGATTGCATTTTTCTTCTATAACTCGACCACCTCCCACTAGTCTCTTTGGTGGCCCATTTACGGAGATTTTAATATATATATATATATATATATATATATATATATATATATATATATATATATATATATTCCCATAAACATTTAGCAATTACACAAGTCTTTTCCTACATTTAATCAAAATATTTGAGCACAAAATCTCCAGTTGACCTAATAAAGTTATGTCTCTAGGTCCGTCGGTTCATCCATCTGTCTGTCTATTTATATGTCTGTATCCGGTCACCCCTTCGCCTCTATCAAGACCAATAAACTAACAAAAAATTCTCTAAACATCTTTCCATTACAAAAATTCATCTTTTATTTGATTACCTCCTGCGGAATTTGTCGACGAGAAAGGATAACCTGTCCCAGTTTCTTCGTGGAAAATGGCTGGAGGTCAAAGTTCGCAACTTCAAGGTAAAAAAGAACGGTAGATGTCAGAGGACTGCCTCAAACAGCTAGAAGTTGGTCTTGATTTGGAGCAATTTTCTATAGAGCCCATCGATCTGTTGATGTCAAATGCTCTAAGAGCTTGGCATGATACTCGTACGCAATTCGTTTTTAGTACGCATACGGGCACTACGTTACGTCACTTATTTTATAACCTTTACATAATATCATTTTCCCACGTAGTACAGAAGATGGAGACCTTTCTCCTGGATGTATGAAATGTCGGATGGAGATACATCTTTATTTACTTCCACTGAAAGACTCGTCTTCAGAAAAGGTGACCTGGCACATCGCGAGGAGGAAACAATTTGGAATAAACTCTTAACAGCAACAACTCGGATTCGAACCACCGACCTCCTAATAACAATGTACAGTCCAAAGCCGTAACGCGACCCTATCCAATCAGGATTATAAAATATCCCTTGGTATGTAAGCGAATACTATTTGATAATCAAAGGGTACGATTTATTGTATTCTATCAGGACATTGAAATCGCCCACTATCAACCCAATGCTAATCTCATTGCAGTTCAATATCACTATTTGCCTTCCATTAACGAACAAGGTGTAATCGTGGATTAACGAAAACAGCAAATACTCACACGACTCTGGGATAATATTTATTTGTTGACGAATGCGAGGGCGTTTATTGCCAGGTGATTTAGTCTAGCTATATTATGGTGGCGGGTTGATCTTCGTATCCTGTTTCGTATCTCAGTAGAATCCGTGCGTATTTAATTGGTTTCCTCGTAATATTTCGTGTGTTTCGTCGTATTGAGGACCCAATGAATAATTGATAAAACCAATAGAGAGCATAATTGATAATCAGCTGTTTGTTATGAGACCATAGATAAATGAGAATTGATTTTCGCCGAGAAGGTATTCTATGTTGGGGGGAATATCGCAATAATTTGGTGATAATAATGATGAAGATGATGATTTTTGTTTTACGGCCACTTTTGTGCACAAGGTAGGCTAAATGGGCCGAGCGACCTCCAAAGGTAATGAAGCGAAGTCAAAGATGAAACACCCTTCAGATATGCACACGCCGAGATTCGAACAGGAGTGGTAGTGATTTGTGGTCCAACACGCTACCGGTAGACCATGGAGGCGCCCTCGCAATAATTTGGTAATGTCATATGACAGACTGATTTGAAAAATATAGAATGACTGCACTGTAATTGATGATCTAATGTCAGTGTGAATTAAAATACAATCCACATTCCTGCACGGCAGTAGTGCAGTGTAGCTAGGAACCCAACGAAGTCACCCATATGAATTTATTCTGGAATGATGCACTGGAAGATGTCGTGCAGTAATTTGCCATCTAATGACTGCAATAGCACACCCGGTGATATACTGGAAGAACGTATAAAACGTGCTATATAATAATTAATAAATATATGCTCTGTCATATGGTTGTGAAATGGCACTTACACAATACGTATATGGACATCTAGGTGTAGATACTCAAAATTGACGAATGTCTCCGGTAATGTGGCGCCCTGTGGGGTAGCCCAGTCAACAACAGGTAATATGCCCATTAGCTAAGCTAATCACAAGGTGACCAACTTTTAATTCGTTTTGTGCCATTCTCCATTATATCTCCATTACACACGACCATTAGCAAGGACACGCCCACGAGCGGCCAATAAACCGCACTATTCCCATTAGAGAATGGCGCAATTTCGTTGGCAATGGAAAAAAAACCTTCTCTAATGGTGGTGGCTCAATCAACATTGTGGTGTTTGCGCATGCGTTGACGAGGACAGCCAGCGAACCAGAATTAATGCGCATGCGCCGGGTTCAGGATGAACGATGCATCTCGGTTCAAGCGCACATGCAGGTTTTTGCCTCGTTCTGGTCAGCTGATGGACAGCGGTCGTTAATAATTGTCAACGTCACTGTAAGGTGATTACGCCACTGGAAGGTGATTATGTCACTGGAAGATGCCTATAACGTATTGTATCATAACGTTATGATACAGTGGTCATGACGGACACTGGATATTTAACATACAATGATATCGCAGCTGATTACATTTGTGTATATGTGTGTGTGTGTGTGTGTGTGTGTTAAACTCAAGAGAAATAATTTTGCTAATCTCTTCATTACACTGGACCAGGACACTGGATCTTATTTTACCAAGCTCAACAGCCCGCACTTATCCATTATTACCCCTATATATGTTATTTCCTGCCACACGGTCTCCTTTCGTCCTTGGGGATTGAGCCATCCTTCTACACGAGGTAGCTGTTCCGGATATTCTGGATATAATACTATTTAACGGATATCCGGAATGTTCGAGATATTCTCGACGTATGATGTGTATTGTGTCATTAAATGCTATACATGCAATAGACGGATGTATAGTGGTATAATAATAATAATAATAATAATAATAATAATAATATTTATAATAATAATAATAATAATAAGACATCTTCCTCCTTCTCCTCCTCTTCATCATCATCATCATCATCATCATTATCATCATCATCATCATCATCATCATCATCATCATCATCATCATCATCAGCATCATCATGATTACCTGATTTCTATCATTGACAAGATGATTTTACCTGAGCTAGGAAGAGTTAGTTTGTATGTAACTGATAACTCGCTCAAGGGAATTTTTTCAAATACATTAATATTATAAACGAGTACTACATTGTAGAGAATCAACCTTCCAAGTAGCCTGGCTAGATGAAAACATATCTCTTATTACAGTGTCATGGTCATACCCATTCCCCAACACATCATGACCGGGGGTGGGGGCAAGGAGTCCCCCCCTCCGCCCAAGCCCAGTATATCAACGAAGATGTTGTTAAATATCGTCAAATGTTGTTATTTATTTATTTACATCGTCCGTGTCAGATTACAACTAATTATAATATGGTAAATGTAAACAATCAAATATAACATATTGTGATGTTATGATGTTATGGCAGATCTGACAGACGAGCAAACAGATAGATGGACAGAGACAGACAGACAGACAGACAGACAGACAGACAGACAGACAGCGATATTGACTGATATAGATGTAGAGAAAGAAAATAGACTGATGGAAAATTAGATAAATAGATATGTAGGTAAACAGACAGATATAAAGACAGATAAATGACAGGCGGATAGGGCCTCAGGGGGATGGTAACACAGACATACAGACAGACAGACAGACAGACAGACAGACAGACAGACAGACAGACAGACAGACAGACAGAAAGATAGACAGAAAGATAGACAGACAGGCAGAGAGCGAAACAAATAAACAGATAGACAGACAGACAGACGGACAGGAAGACAGATCTGGCAGACATCCCGATTCCCAACTTCAATAAATCATTACAGTTTTCCTGTTATACCCGAAACGATAAGTCATTCCTCGGGTCGCCAAAAATTCCCCGAGCTGTTCCCTAAACTGAGAAAACTCGCTAAATAATTACCAAACATAATCACTCTCTCTACGTATCGGGATTATTGTAATGCAAACGAAATCCACTCTCCGGATGGCCACAACTCATATCCGGACGTCGGCCCGGCACAAAATGGAACCAATCTGGATCACCCCCGTGTCCCACCAGCAATAAATGGGGCCGTACTATTTACCGACGTCTGGGGTATGGTCAGTACGCGACGCGTACTGGGTATGATTTGAATGTGGCCTTAATGACCAGAAAGTCGGCGTAAATGTGCCCTTTGTCGTGGCGGCCATATTGGCTTTATATCTGTCGCCATGACGACGATAAATGACGTAATAAATATGTCTGTAGGTCATCAAAGCGTTTCCGGTTGTGTATTGAAGGTGACCTTGGCTACGTGGGATTCAGATTGGGATACGTGAATACATATGTGTGATATCTGTTTGTTGTTTATAAATAGCTGAGTTTTGAGGTTTTGTAGGAACAAATGGTCACCCTTGGGCTCACGAGGAGAAGTTCGAGGCCTAGAAATGAGGAAGACGTTGAGGTTTTTCAGTAAGACATTGTATGCCTTCTTTGGCAATATAAGGACCATACACCTATCCTCCATACATACGAGCACGCATGCGCATGCGTACCTTTCCCCCCTGATCGAGTCAGTCATATACAAATCGGCATAAATACACCCATCCGTTTTATACATACCTCCATCCTTCCGTTCATCATTCAATCCAGTAATCCTACTATCTAGGTATCAATACACACATACATACACACAGACAGACAATCATATAGACAGACAGAGAGACAGATAGACAGACTGACAGACAGACAGACCCAAATTCAAAACATTTCACCCAAATCCACCAATTCTCCAATACTCTCGTATATCCACATTATCTGCGTATAGACTCTTATTAACTCTCCATTCTGTGCTGGTTTATCACCGGAATAATCACCGAGTCATCACCGGAATCATCGCCAGGTCATCACCGCAGTCATCACCGCATAGCATCATCCGGTTTATCTGCCTGTAGCAGTAAAAACACCGAATCCCGTGTCGCCAGTTTTGCCCGGCTCCGGATCTCTCTCTTACTGTGTTCCTAATTCCTGTTTATTTCTCCCTAAATCCTCCAACCTCCGGGAGCCAATCGGCTTTTACTGGGTCAGGGTGCAAGGGGTCAACATATCTAAGGTCAGATCTGACCCAGATAGTAGGTCGTTCGCCATTAGTGCCCAGTTAATGGTAATTCTATGATCCAGCTTATGCTAATAAGGTTGGTTACCTGACCTATTCCGGATCTCGGTCGGTTAAGTTGGGATACGAAATGCTCAGTAACCTTACCCCAAGTGCCAACACGTTGCAAACTTAGTTGTTGGGAGGTCTTAAAGACAGGTGGTCTCTGAAGGCAATGGTTTTGTGTTTGTTTAAAGAGTGGCGTTAGCTTCTTTAGTGTGGACAATTATTATAAATAAACAAACAATCGGTGAATCAGTAACTGAATCTTTAAACAACAACAATAATAACAACAACAAGATAGACAGGGAAATAAACAAACAAACAGCATCAACAACATCATCAAACAAACAAAATAGACTAACGAGCAACCAAACAGAATCAAATTATTCACAAACGAATGATATAACTGGTGCTGCCACCTATACTCGGTTAAATAGCTAACAGTTGGCTCCCTATTCTCTAACTGATCCGCACCGAAGGACTCCCCCCCCTCTATCCCAGGAGCTGGTCACGTGATGGTCGTCCCCTCTAAACTCATTTCTCATATCATCTTCAAACCGGTTTGCGGATATCTGAAAACGATGATTGATAAGTTCCTGTCCGGAGCTTGTATTCTTGATTATATAGCGCGCTCTGTTCACGTGACTGATCCAGAGTGTGACGTTGACAAATATGGCGACTTCGGTGGACGTCGAATGCTCGTGACATTTCACCGACGCTCCATACATCTGTCACCTGTCAGTCGTTCAGGATGACGTATAATTAGTCTCCCGATCGGCGACGGCGGGTTTCGGGATCTCGGATATAGAATTGAGTGTCACGTGATCTGGACGCCGGATGGATCGTCGTCCGTAGCAGAGCTGGATCAGTGGATGCTCGACTGTGTGTTGTGTTGTCCATTTGAAGTTGAGCGTGATCTGGACACGAAACACGAACTGTTATATATCTAATTAATATTTTGAGTTAGCTGGCTAATGTTCTGGATGCAGACATATACCAACTGGACAACCCTATGGCGGTTGAGTGAGTGTAGGTATGTAGACTTCTGTCGGATAAACAGCATTTATAGTATTGATATATTATAGTATTACATAAAAGGTCGTTGAGTGCTAAGGCGTATATACAAAATATTGATGAGCCGTATAGGTCATATAGATACAATAACAACAACAATACCAACTATAACATTAACAATAATGACCTCTACAACAATCAGGATCAACCTATTGACCGAACAAGGACAACAGCCATGAAGTTGCATCGAATTCTGATAATAAATGTTTTACTTAAACAAGGCAATAAGACGTATCCGCAGGTAAAGGTGGTAGTGGGGTTGATCGCACACCTCAAACGGGTTTTGACTCTCGGCAAAATTGTGAAGGATGTTTCATCTCACATTTTACCTGACCAGCCTTGGAGATTGCCTGCCTAAAAGTTACTAAAAAGTGACCCCAAGATAAGAATAATTGACTTTTTAGAATGAAACTTCACTTGCTCAGTCAATATAAATCGTATTGAACGACCCAAAATACGACGAATCACTGCACCAATATAAACATTATGTTAGTGTAAATATGATAGTTTTACTTATACGTCCTTCTGTTCATAGAAATGAACCATGAACTTTGTCGTAATATCCACATAATGTAATGATTTATTTCGAATCACGAATATTTCTGGCCTAAGTGTTACTTGACCTTCAATTGACCTAAGTGGGACACGATCCACGAACATGTTCACACTATATAAGGCAATCTCTATAAGCATAGATCATGTTAGAGAAAATACACACAACAATTCATGTTAGGTTGATCAAGACCTAGGACAGGCCATGTTATGCTCATCACAGCATGGGCTAACCAATATTAGGGTTTTGAAGAAATAGATCATGACCTGAAACTGACCACATTAGATTCATTTTACTAAAAATAGACTATGTCAGCCTCTTCTGGCCTATGATTGGCAATGTTAGTTTCATCGTGTCCTATGATGGCCGAATTAGGTTCATCATGGGCTGTGATAGGCCGTGTTAGATTCATTATGACTTATAATAGGCCGTGTTAGGTTCGTCATGACTTATAATAGGCCGTGTTAGGTTCATCCTCACCTATGATAGGCCGTGTTAGGTCCATCATGACCTTTGATAGGCAGTGTTAGGTTCATCATGACCTATTATAGGCCATGTTCGAATCGCTGGAAAGATACTCGAGAATAAACAATTCTATGATCCCATCGTCATTTGGCCGTCACGTGACTACACACGTGATCCGAATTCCACAATGCTACGTCATCGATACGCCGATGTCCGATAATGTGAAACAATTAATATCCGGATCAAGTACGGACAGTGCCGGGCCAGCCATCACGCATAACATCACGTGACGTTAACGATCCGGATTACAAACACGACGTCGATGATCCATAACGCGTGACGTCACATTGATTACCCGGAAGGCATAACAACATCACGACAAAAAGACGTTAAATGATGTGTTTATCGTTGCCATGACAACGTGGTGTCGTATACAAAACAT
>JAODUP010000710.1:55000-107500 GCA_025642065.1 Paralvinella palmiformis | reverse complement strand
GGGGTCAGTGGAACGGGCGATCACGTGGCGGCATATAGCACCATCCGCTGGGATCAGGTGGGATTGGGATTGAGAGCTAACGATATCGGGTGACGTTGATAAAATTCCAACATGGCGCCTAATTTAATTAGGTCCACTCGTTGCCTGGCCGCGGTGACGTCACGTTGATTTTGCGCCAAATTAAACTAATCCATTTTTACGGCCAAAAAATAAATAAATCAGTTTATTTTGGCGCCTGGGACCGCAAAGTAATTTATATTTTCCAGCGAAATAAACTAGCTTATTCCGAAGACGTTTCTGTGACGACTTCCTGGACACGTCATCGAGAGGAGAGGTAGTCCATCAACCTGTGCTGACACCTGGCGGCAATACCTGACGTGCGCATACATCAAAATGGCGGATATTAGATAAGGCAGCTTTATGGCGGTTAGCTTTAAATACCCTCTCTGTTATGTCGACGCGTACATATATATGTGTGTACATGTGTATGTTCACTTAACAACAAATACAGATACATGCGTATACTCACCCTACCCCCTCTCTTTCACACACACACACACACACACACAGAGAGAGAGAGAAAACGACACACACACACACACACACACATATATATATATATATATACACACCACTGCTTATTTGGGAACATCGGTCCACATATAAAGGAAACATCCACTTGAAAAAGTTGTGTTGGATTGGTGATCCTGATTAATCATTTAGACTTATAATTGTCGGTCCTAGCCCCCTTTTAAACAATGCAAGCTACACACATGCGCGCACGCACACACACACGTACACACGCACGCACATACACGCACACACACACATTATCGCCCCGATCAGATGAATGCCAATGAAGTAACGTGGAAACTCTCGGGAAAGTGACGCGTGACTTTAAATCAAAATGGCGTCATTAGGCGAGCCAAACGGTCGTAATGAATACGTAATTAGTAAAATGTTATCAGAGCGAGAGATAAACTGTTTATTATACACACGGTGCCATCCTATTGTCTTGTGAGATAATAAAATGGTGAATCTAAGAAAGAAATTCCTTTCGTTTATTTTACGCTAAATGAACTGACAAGATGACACAGCCTGGTGTGTGAGTATGTGTGTGTATGTGTGTGAGTGCGCGCGCGCGTGTGATATGAGTTACACTCTGGATAGAAAATCGTTAAAATAACGTGACTAATGTTTGCTGTCAACAAACTGATTTTGCGTTTGTGATCGAAATAACTGTAGCGGATGAAATGTAGAATGATGATGATGATGATGATGATGGTGATGATGATGATGATAGTGATGATGCCATTGCGTAGTTAGCTGGGAGCAAATAATGTTATTATTAGATGGGAGTAATTAGTTGAGTAGGGTGTGAGTAGATGAGTAGATATATCTACAGATATTGATAGCTGGGAACATAATAAGTGTTTGTTTTATTTATTTCTTAATCTGCACTTACAATAACACTCTCGGTGATGACATCAGCTCAAGAGATATATTTGAAGATATTGCTGATGATGACAGACAGACAGACAGACAGACAGACAGACAGACACAGGCAGACATACAGACAGACATACATATTGACAGACATATATACAGACAGACAGAGAGACAGACAGAGGGGCGGACGAACAGACGGACGGACAGACAGACCAATATATATATCTACACGTAAGATACTGCATCCAATGATAGACGATCCCGATGTTGTATTTGACTTGACTTATTATCTGTGCCAGTGTATTTTCATTCACTGCCATGACACACACACACACACACACACACACACAGACACACACACACACGCAAAAACACACACACGCACACACACAAACACACGTCTAACCAGCATCCTAACCAGACAACAGGACAGATGCTGCCAGACATATATCATATTAGCAATACCATCTTCGGACTCATCGTCTATCTATCTTCGTGTTAAATATTTATATTTCTCTTTCTAACACCCCTCCCCATATATATATATATATATATATATATATGTGTGTGTGTATGTGTATATGTGTGCGTGTGTGTGCTTAAGAATAATGAAGTCTAGTTATTGTTTGCGGCATCCTATTGTTGCAGTAATTATGTTTGACATTTTCAGGTGTTCTTTATGGCATAGTCTGTGGACTGGAAGTGGTGTTGTGTGTGTATGTGTGTGTGTGTGTATGTTGAAAGACAAAATGGGATCGGTAGACAGAATATAGATATATATATATATGGATAGGTACGTAGAAAGATAATTTTCGAGAGTGGTAGTAGATTCTATATTAAATGATACAGTAAAACTCGTCCATCCAACACATATCGTTCCCGTTACACCGTCCACTATGCCGACATAGCCTGGAGGCAGATACCTCAACAGCCGGCGCAAACGGTGGACTAAACGCAATCGTAATTAACATAACGAATAACAAAAAGAACGACCATAATAATAGGAAGAATTAACGGGGGGGGGGGGGGATTGAACAAGACGCTTCAAGAATACCATAGCAACGACAAGATGGCTAGGTAGCGGTTCGCGCAGCGATGCAAACGCAATCATTCGCAGATATTCCGCTAATGATACATAAATCATCCGGAGAGGGACTCCTTATCCGACGGAGAATGGCTATTCGACACGAACGTCTTTTCGTTGCTGTCGTCGCCATATTCGGCTGACGGGGGTCGCTCTCGGACTTTTCGTGGCTTCTGAATAATTGAAGAGCAAATATTTAAACCGTTTTCGTCGACGAAATGTGTCCGAGTGGCTCGAAAACGCCTTACCCACTGCCATATGTCTAAATATATCGCTAACTGAGTATCGCGGACGTGTTCTTGGCAACCGCGCGAAGCAGCTCCATTAATGGGCTAATGGTCACGTGTTTTGTCACGTGACCCCTTCTAGACGTGCGAGAATGAGGCCTAATGTGGCGCACATGTTCGTCGTCGTAATGCCATTGATGTTTATGAGAAACATTAATCTACAGGCGGCCTATCCAGCCCTCTGTTGCATTGTTCTCTGTCGGCGTTGGTCATTAGGTGCTTGTACCGGGTCGTTATAACCGGAGACGGTCGGTGTATCGAGCTAGAAGTGACACGCATACACAGGTCAGACTGTACGAGGCGTCATGTTTTGGACGAGGTGTAGGGTCAGTCATTGTACGGACTTGTAAGAACCGGCCTGTCGCTATTTGCGCGCTTGTGTGTGTATGCGTGTGTATGCATGTGTGTGTGTGTGTGTGTGGTGTGGCGCGCGATAAGTCAATATGTGGTAAGTGAAACGAAATATTAAATTTTAAGAACCCCCCCCTCTCTGTGTGATATATATATATATATATATATATGTGTGTGTGTGTGTATGTGTGTGGTTTATGATTCTATGAATATTTATGAAGTTTTCTGCGCGTTTATTAGACCTTTGCCTATATAATATTTTAGTCACCTAGCAACGGACTTAACAACAAGACATTGCCCCTTAATAGTCCTGTAGCTAAAGGGTAACCATGACAACCTCATATCTTACATATATTATTTGGCGATATACACCTCTAATTTATATGTATATGTAATAGTTAATAATAATAATATATTCACACACACACACACACAGATATATATATATATATATATATATATATAATCTGAGCATAATTTCCCCAATCAAAATATATTTTCACTAAATAAATACAAAAACGAGATTCGCCGAACTGTTACAGAGATAATAATAAATGTGTTTTGTTTATTGTTTACGTTTTACTAACAACAATTATGACAATGGCTTTACATAGCTGGAGCAGACATGGCTCCGTTCTTATATGATAAATGGCGGAGGGGGTGGTTCTCTACATATTGTCTTCCCACAGACAAAAACCACGCCATAGCTTGTTCCCGACAGAGCGGCGATAGGGTGCCGGCCAAGATGGCCAACATCTTCTGGGTTCGATACCCTTATTAAAGAAACTATCCGTCACCAGCGCTAACGAAGCCGATATCATTTCCGGTGACCAAAGCTGACCTTCGACCAACCGCAATTAACTGACCAAAGGTCATTGAGACCGTTAACAATAACGTGGAAAGGGTTTGGAAGGGCGCATTGCGTTCTGTGTATTGTGTGCGCATTGACTGTGATGACCTTTTGCCGGTGACGTCGACTAGAAATCATTAGTCATCGGCTGACCAGAGATGACTATATATATATATATATATATATATATATATATATATATTATTAGTCACCTGGAACAGTTATGCCGGGTATATTGTTTGAGGAATCCATATTAGAATCCAAGTGTTAGAATGAGTCTGCCATACAGTTGACTGTTGTGGTGTTTAATATTTATTTACATATACGACATGAATGGCCACGGATATGCTCATTTGTCCTTAATTCCCCATCTATCTATTTATCTATCTATCTATCTATCTATCTATCTATCCGTCTATCTATCCGTCTATTCGTCTATCCATCGATCTATCTTGTTGACTGTCTACATATCTATCTGGTTGTACGTATGTCTCTGTCTATCAATCTTGTACGTTTCTCTCTACATCCCACAACCCTTCCCCACAGGCACATATCACGACTTAGGTGTCCATTTACTTAATTACACCAAACGAAACATGACATTACAACAAACTGTAACATAAACCTTTCTATTGAAGTCACAAGGTAATACTCTTGTGATAACATCCCATAGGCTGTGTCTCAATCCTAACCCTTCAGGGTGGTTGAAGGGGTTAGGGTGCGTCATAACATCCCACAGGCTATATCTCAATCCCAACCCTTAAAGGTGGGTGGAGGGGGTAGTGTGCATAACGATATCTCACAGGCTGTACCTCAACCTTAACCCTTCAGAGGGACTGAAGGGGGAAAGGGATAAAGCATGTTTAGTAAAATATCTCGAAGATAATTATTGTTATCAGCAAACTAATTAATTTATAGTATTGTTTTTGGCGGTATTTAATCTTTCATTATCATGTGCTATCTTTCTATCTATCTATCTATCTATCTATCTATCTATCTATCTATCTAGTTAGCTACCTATTTATCAATATATATATATATATATATATATATATATATATCAATATATATACACACACACATACACACACACTCCCTCTCTCTCGCCACTTCTCTCTGTATGTCTATCTCTCTCACACAAAATCAAACAAACACTGACTGACTGACTCTCTTACTCCTTAATCCCATCACCACCCCCTCCCCGACAAACAATCCGACGGCGCCATGATGGTACGCCCTAAATGTCAGACAACTCAGCATAATGTAGATTACAGACGTCTATTGTAATATGGACGTTTATTATTGTATAGACGTCTATTGTAATCATACTGACTATATCGTGTCTGAACCACGTCACATTAGGGAAGATGAACTGTTTTTATTGTCTATTTGACGGATTATCTGTCTGCCAACAGGTGAATGGTGTCAGGCTGGCTAAGGGTGACTGAAACCATGGTACTCGTGATGGGTGACTGGTACTTTGTAGCTCGTGATAGGTCATTAACACTATGGTGCTAACCATAGGTCACTGACACCATGGTGCTGGTTGACTGGTACTATGATACTGGCGATGAACGAGTTGACAGCATGGTGCCTTCAATGGATGATTGATAGTATGATACTTGTGATGGTTCACTTACACTATGGTGCTGATGATAGGTAACTGACAGCATGGTACTAGTGATGGATGAAAGACACCCTGGTACTCGGAATGGGTGACAGATACCATACAGCTGACGATGTATCTCTGACACCATGGTGATGGGTGACTGACACCGTGGTACCGACGATTGTGAAAAACACTATAGTGCTCGTGATGGGTGACTGATACCATGGTGCTGGTGATGAGTGACTGATACCATTGTGCTGGGGATGAGTGACATACCGGATGTATTTATTTGATGATGTGCTTACAATGCACACGATCACCATGGTCAATGTCACGTACGGACAAACTCCTTAAGTACACTGTACATAGGGTGTCTGTACGTTGTGCATTTGACATTTGTTAATCTGTTGTTTTTTGTGTCTCTGTTTGTCTGTCTATCTGTCTGTCTGTCTGTCTGTCTGTCTGTATGTTTGTCCGTCTGCCATTTTTCTACCCGTCTCTATCTGTCCCGGCATTCGTCATCACCTAGATGTTATTAACTCGGCTACGCGTATTCCATTCGGTGTGTTTGCGTTCGTGTGCGTGCGTGCGTGCATGTTTCTGGCCAATCCGCTAACCGTGGAACAAGACAATATTAACTCTAAGCCAAGCTCGGCTCAAGATAACACCATTTAAAATAAACATCTTAAAAACGACTGGTCTTTGGTGTAAAACATTCACCTGGACGAGGACATTCTTACTGTAAAACAATGACAATGTTTCACCGATGGTATTACTGCTATAAATAACACGCGGATCATTGGCTTTGATGTAAAATATTTACGCCTAGAAACGAGGAAAAATGATCTTGCCGGGAATTCGAAACGGGCATCGGATCGATCAAGTGCTGAGTTCTCGCAAAACGTGTGTGCACTTACAATAGGCGATAAATGCACACACGCACGCACACACACACACACACACACACACTACGTAAAACACTAAATGCGTGCACATCACTGGTGTACACGCTGTCTGTGTACATCGACTGGTGTACCGTATGTACTTGACAATGTATCTGGATACGAGACTGCTTAGAGAAAACCTAAACATGTTCTCTTCCCCAAACAAATACCGCACGCTTTAAGGAATTCTTCCCGATGCTGGTATGGGTATGCGGGGGTGGTTTTGTGGGCGGTGTGGGGCTATAGGGTTACCGCAGAACACTACCCATATATCCAGTTTCCGGCCAAATTATGTCTGCCGTCAAAGAGTATGAAGCGCCTAAATGTTGGCAAATTCTATTAATTACGTCATATCCGGTATAAGTCGTCGGCGTTATATGTCTATGTAAGCTGTAAGTCGACCGTGATATATGTCTGATATGATGTGGGCCTAATTTATATATATATATATATATATATATATATATATATATATAGAAGGTGATATAAGTATATTCTGACAAATGACTGGTCAGCAGTTGTACGTCTGGTGCGATATTTATGTCTGATATAATGTAAGTTTGACTTAATATATCTCTGATGTGATATAAGTCAAATGGTGATATACACCCCCCCACACACACTCATGTTGCAATATAGTGCTAACATGATATATGCCTGACGTGATATAAGTCTGTATTAATACACGTGTGACGCGATATATCTGACGCGATACAACTACACAGCGATGTACCAGTGACGTAATATATGCTTAACGTGACAAATACCTGACGCAATATAATTCTCACGTAATATCCAGTAATATTACACAGCCATGATATACGTCTAAACGTCATACATGTCTAAATGTGATATATGTTTAATCCAATATGTCAGCCAAAAATAAGCCCAAATATAGCTACACACCAATCGATCTCTCGTTCTACAGTTTAATGAAGAGATTCACCCTATTTTGAACAGTTTAAGACATAAATTTACCTTTCTGATATCAATTTCCATTATATATATATATATATATATATATATATATATATATATATATATATATATCCCAATCTCGGCGTGGGCCTACCTGAAGATTGTTTCATCTTTGACTTCGCCTCATTAACTTTGGAAGTCGCTCGGATAATTTAGCCTACCATGTGCACAAAAGTTGCCGTAATACGCCACCCATCATGATCATCATGATCATCATCATATCCCAAGCTTGTCAATATTCGGAGTAATGTCAAGGTCTGATATATTTTAAGTATTTTGTGGAGGTAACTGAAAATTTGTTGCCGTTTCATGGCCACCTTTGTGCACTTTCGTAGGTTAAATGGTCCAAATGACAACCGAAGGTAACGCGAATAATTGAAAGATGAACATTTCTTTAGACATAATTTGACAGAGATTTGAACCTGGGTGCTAAGAGGTCTGTGGCTTAGCGCGCTACTAGCTATGCCACGGAGATACTCCTATATATGGTTAATAAAATTTACAACAGAAAATGGAAATAAACATTAATTTATAATTTTATAATTTCGTTAATTATTCTAAAGTTATTTCCATTTCTACAACAGATGTTATTTATATTAGGATTATTTCCCTTTCTACTACAGATGTTATTCACATAACAGCTGTTCTCCTTTATTTGACTACAAATACTGTTTACATAGAGTAATTCTCACTATAGATGTTATTTAGACAAAATTAGTTACCAATATGCCAACAGATGTTGTACATATCTAGGGAGTTGCAATTTATCCCACAGATGTTATTTGAAGAAGAAGAAAACAACAACAACAACAACAATAACAAAACCCCAACAAACTAACAAAAGAAAAACCCAACAAAACAACAACATGAAAAGAAGCCGTTAGTAGATACTTGTCGTGCAGACCACCTGTATTAGAAACGGACCTGTCTTAACGGAATCTAGTACCTTCGATTCAACCGATATCCTTCGCCAAGTGGAATGGTTGTTTTATAACCTTAGCCTGATTTCGTCTAGTCTAAAAACTTTATTTTATCGTTAGGATAAAGGGATTGCCTCATTCGATCTGAATTTTTTCGGCCTTTACAATTGGACGCTATCTTGACGCTATGCTGCTCCCAATGTCTGTCTGTCTGTTTGTCTGTCTGTCTGACTGTCGGGCGCCTCCGTGGTCTAGCGGTAGCGTGTTGGATCACGGATCACTATCACCCGTGTTCGAATCTCGGCGTGGGCATATCTGAACGGTGTTTCCTCTTTGACTTCGCTTTATTACCTTTGGAGGTCGCGCGGCCCATTTGGCCTATCATGTGCACAAAAGTGGCCGTAACACATCAATAATCAATCATCATCATCATTATTACCAATCGCTAACTACAGTCATCTACTCAGTGATAGTTCATCTTCTCCCAAAATCAGAAGTTCGTCTTTATGACCGAAGGTCAACAAACCGGAACACGCGTTAAAAGCCGTTGGTCGGTACTCGGAACCTGGAACCTTAATGTTTGTAGTCCACCACCTTTACCACGGCTACACGAACGATGGCTTTCTGATGCGGACTAACAATAGCGTGAATAGACTGACAGTTGTCCACAGGACTATAATGTGTCTAGTTATGTAGATTGATACCTGTTAGCTTGACTATAAACGTCGTTCTGTGTGGACTAGCGGCTACTAGCCGCGGATGGTCTAGACGTCTATCGGTGTATGGACTGAGGTTTAATAGGAAAATATGGACTGATTGATTAAACGATAGCGGCATAGACAGGACTGATCCCGAGCGGGAATTCTATTTCGATCCCGAAAGCAACAAAAAAAAGACAGGACATAGAAGATACAAAACGATAAAGGATGGTTTTAGACAGGCTTTGGCATTTCCCCTATATCCATTCAGCAGCCTAGACTATCTCTGGATCCAGCCCATTCAGAACCGCTCTTCGCCCGTTTCTCCCTCTTCCTAATGATCCATGTTTTGCTATATAGACACCTGGTCTAGTGGAGTATCCATGACTGTGGACTGACGGCTGCTAGTAGCAGGATCGTTGTCCATGGACGACGTTGAAGTCTCGTCGGATTAGACTATTGATTTGCAACATTAAAACCGGTGCACCAATAGCGCAGTAGCTAGAGTGTTGCGCTGCGTACCTCTAGATTGTGGTTTCGAATCCGATTTGTACCCGCGTTTGCGGGATGTTTCCCTAAGAAGTCACCCGTTGGTGATATATCTCGGTTGGGACCAGCGGCGAGACTCATCAAATCGCTCGCTCGCTCATTCGCTCATTCTCTATAAAGTTAACACCAAGTTATTTGACTCTTGATTAACCGGATTTGTCAGTAATCGGAATTAGGAAACCTGGCAAACCTTATTGAATGGATAGCGAGAGCAAACATCTCCCCGGCCTCGACCCCTGAATGTATTGGCTCAAATATGCGAAAAGTATTGATTGTCCGAATTCCGGATCAACCGGCTTATAATCTGGTCCGGATAACAATCCGATTAACCAAAGATTTGACTGTATTAGTCGGCTTGTAAAGAGGACTAACTGGCGCTAGTGACATGACTAGTAGGGCCAGTTGATGACACGGTCTGACTAGTACTGGCTATAGGAATATAGCCGGCTGGTCACGTGGACGTAAACGCTCTGGTGCTAGCTCCGGAAGTAGGACCAGCTGGTCACGTCACAGTTGCGAGACTAGTTTCAGCTGCTTAGGTTGACTAAACTATATCAGAACGAGCACTAGAAGAGATAGTCAGACGGACTAACTAGCGATGATTGCAGGACTAGACACGCAGCTGGTTACGACCAGCTGTGCCCTGGCCATGTTGACTAGATTTATGTACACATACGATATATATACATATCAGCTCTCCAGTCTGTCTGCGAGTCATCACCATAGTCTGTTGGTCGAACATATAGTCCGTGTAGCCGTTCCTTAATCTAATTACACAGAGAGAGGACATCAAAGGCCATAAAGGACAGTCGGAGAAGGCATGCCACTGGTCGGCAAAGGTCTGGCCGTCCTTTGGAAAAGTGATTTCTCTTTTATCCGCTATCCGAATGTTCGCTTCTGGATCAATTTCGCCGAAGTCGGACATTTTTGTTCAACATGGCATGCTGTCTTTCCGACGAACTATCACCTGTTCACGGCGCACGTGTAAGGATGGCTCACTTTTGAACGTTTCCCCCATAGAAGTTTTGCCCCAGAATGTTCTACAAAAATGTACTGCCACCTAGCAGCTAACATTTAAGAATTTTCAGCTTCATCCTGCAGTATTTTGAATTACAAACGTTTGCTATTCATGAAATATGAATGGCACATCGTTCGTCATAGGATAACTGCACGGCACATGTTACCATAGGAACAAGCAAACTAACACGCTACTGGTACGCATGTTGACATTTGGCGCTAATATGCAAATGCGGCGATTGCTTGAAGTTGGTGGTATCTGGTGAGGCCAAGAGGCGAAATCCCTTCGTTATATGGTGAAATCGCTTTACGTGAGCGATGACGTCACCGTTAAATCTCACTTCTATAAGAGTGTTAAGTGGGGATAACTTACGTTAACGTGAAACTTGTGAGATTTACACTAAAGCCTCTATTTACAGTGAGATTTACAGTAGAGCCTCTACTTCCAGTCAGATTTACTGTAGAGCCTCTGTACTTATAATTAACAGAGATAATTCCTTATAAGATTTCATCAATAGTCGGCATCATCAAAATCATCATCACAATCATCATCATCATCAACATCATAATCTCGATTGGTATCATCCGTCATTTGATGGCTTGAAATGTAATCTGCCAATAAGAATCGTGTCACGAACGCTTGACCTATTTCTCTCCGTCCCAGCCAATCGGCGGCTTCGAGGCGCTGGCCAATGGAAGGCGTTTATTGGAGCGGGTTAATCGGCGCGCCATATTCTATTTCGGATTGAGATAAAGTGAATGAAAGATGGCCGGATGTCACCTTTCGAACACTTAGCCACCTGCTTCCGTCATTAGAGATAATAAATCATGCATTATTAAACAGGTATAGCATGAACATGGCCTGTTGGCAAATTTGCCGGCGCCTGTACGTAGGTTATAAGCGCTGGTTTTGGCCGGTGGGTGGTTATTACCGGACTAAACCCGCTGGCCATTTCGGTCTCGGTAAATCAGCTTTGATTACGTGATGACCCGGCGAGCTAACCCGGCGATTTTCTGGATATTAAGCGTTCCGGATCACGACAACGCCGCGAACGCCTTCCGGACGCGCCGTAGTATTAAGATGTGATAAATAAACGCGAACCGCTTGCCATAGGCCCCGACGCAATATGGCGTCCAGTCGTCATGGCAACGTCTTAATCGAAACAGGTGGCTTAGGCATATTGTTTGTTGGCAGAAATTGCTGATGGCCTTCTTGGACAACATGCCATCTTAGATTTTTTCTAGGCCGAGAATGATAATAGGGTCAACGGTCAAGGGGTTAGATGGAGTGCGGTTGTTTATTTATTTATTAATATAATTTACACATTAGTAATCCTAACTGTCAGGTAACACGACATTCCTAAAACAGGACCCTACGTTCTAACTTACGGCATACCGTTTATTTCAGCACTACTGCTAATGCAGCAACAATACTGGTAGGACAACTGTAACGCCACTCTTTAGACAGTAACCCTTCTTAGACAATACTATTCCTCCAACGGTACCATTCCTCGAATAGTACCGCTCATCAGACAGTACTAATTCTGAGATGGTACTACACCTGAAACAGTACCGCCGTTCAGAAAGGAACATTCCTTAGATAGCACCAACCCTCAGACATTGCTAATCCTAAGACGGTACTCACTCTTCAGACAATAACACTCCTACGACATTCACACTCCTCGAACAGTACCACTCCTTAAATAGTACTACCACGCAGACAGCTCTAGTCTTCGAACAGTACAACTCCGTAGACAATACAACTCCGTAGACAGTACAACTCCGTAGACAGTGCTACTCCCAAGACAACAACACTGCACAACCAGTGCCACTCTTCCAACAGGTACAACAATCCCGAAAAAAAACCCAGATAGTATCACTCCTCAGATAGTACCACTCCTCAGCAAGTACCACTCATCGAAAAGTACTACTTCTCAAATAGTGTCATTCCTTAGACAGTGCTTCTGCTCAGACGATAGAACTCACACGGATAACCCTAATCCTGATCCAGTATCCTCAGTAGTTACCCTCACTCACATCTCTCCCATATCTTATCCCTAACATATCCCACGCATAAAACTAATCATCTTTACCATATCCTTCACACTTCGTAACTCAATTTACATATTTATTCGAAGATATGCAAGATAAGACATAAGCGACATTTATTCTTCAGCGAGATAATTATCCGCCTTTGTGCGATAATCAATACTCTGTTGTTTATTGTGTTTAAAAATGACTTCCTATTGAATGAATTATGTTCAATATCCACTTGAACGCGTGGAAAGATTCACCTGTGAGCTTGTAGTGGATGTTTTGTAATTTTTCTTTGGTGAGATATCAGGTGAGTGAGTGCGTAAGAATCCTCCACGAGAATTCGCCCAAACTTATTCATCTCAACAGGCACACCGATACTGAACGGCTTCCCGTATCCCGAGCCCCTGGGGCCTGACAGAGCTGGGCCGAGACGGGCCTGTGCCCTGCCCGGTGGGCTATAAATCTTCCCATTATGTCTGTCGGCCTCTACTAGTGACCATAAAGTGTTAGTTAATCTATTCCGCTCGACGCGTGAAAGGGGATAATAAATAATGAACGTGGAGCCATTTACTAAAATGACAGCCGCCTAACGGGGTCAGAGAGTAAGGGGTCAGAGAGTAAGAGTCAGAGAGTAAGGAGGCTGCAGAATGGGGACGGTGAAAGTAAGGGATTCGGAGAGCAAAGGACGCCGGGGAGCGGAGGCGGAGCAGAGAGTACGGGATCAGAGATCAGCGGCTGAGAGTAGGGGATTATATATTGAGTACAGTAAGAGTAAGAGTGAGAGATTAAAGATCAGAGAGTAAGGGGCAGAAAGTAAAGGGTCAGACAGTAAGGAAATAGAGAGTTAGAAAATTGGAACAATTAAATGGAGAATATTGGGCTATAGAGTAGAGGGTCAAAGGGCAAGATGTAATATATAAGTGGATTGAGAGTAAGGGAACATAGAGCATGGGGACATAGAATCAGAAGGCGGAGTAAATGCGACTTAAAGGAAATGGCACGGAACAAATGCAGAAGAGGTAAAGGTGTGGAGAGTAAGGAGTTATAGATTAAAGTAGAACAGGATAAAGAGGTGACTGTCACTAGAAAGGAAGTAAGCGTAAGCGGAGACGGAGAAACGAAACATTGAGAGTATGGAGTCAAAGGATAAAGAAGTATTGTCTGAAGATAGAGATAACAAGTAAGGGAGTAAGCGGAGATTAGGACACCGCAGAGTAAAAAACGAAAGGACTAGAGATCGGAGAGAAACATAAGGGAAGGATTTGATTAGTAAGGAGACAGAGTAAGAAATTAAAAAAAAACCTGAATAATCGGACAGAGAGTAAGGAGGTAGGTAATAAGGTGCCAGAGATTAAGTGGCTAAGAAATAAGATGCTGAAAAGAGAAACCTCGTCCTGGTTATATTTTTGACCAATCACACTCCGGGATTGGCATCCTGATGATGGCAGACTGTTGACGGTTAAATCCACCATGTTGACATGATCCGTATTTGTATACTGATCCAGACCGATTACTTAGTCCAAACCTTCATGATGCCATTCTTAACAGATTGACTGAAATTTGTATATGACGTGGGTATTCACTCGGCGTGAACTATTCAACCTAGGTGGTATGATAAGACAGGTTCTACTGATGGTACTCAGGGGGCTTAATAAGACCACTGCAGATTTCTGTGCCGACTTTATTTGATTAATGACGAGTGAACCATTAAGGCGGGCGGTTACGAGGACAGTTTTTTTCTTTCTATCTAGGTCGACACCGGGAATAAAATATAAGTGCAACCAACTCGCCAATAAACGGATTGATAATAAGTTAGATTGAAGAAGTGGATTTTCGAGAGTTTGCACAATAAATTGTTTTATAGGTTTATTTGATTGAGGAGTTCGTCTAGCCTTGAAGCTAGTTACACTTGAGACTTGTGGCTGAGAAGCGACCCATCAGGTTGGATTAGAACCCCGAGGTTTACAGGGCAATTCTCTCCCAAAGCACAATTTGGGCGTCACCACTCCCCCCCCCTATTTTATATGCTCGAAATAATAGATATGATTCCTTTTGGTTAAGAAATTCCGCGTAAATGTGAGTCGGATTATGAAAAGTTAATTGTAAATATCTATGGAGATTTCGCACAATTTACATAATAACTATATAAACCTCATATTATTATTATTATTATTATTATTATTATTATTCAGTAATTATTGTGTTAGATTCTAATTTCTAAAAAGCAACAGGTGAAACAATGAAGATGTACGTATGAGGGGATGATTTATCTACCAGAGTAACGGTGACCTTTCAAGGTATGAGACTTTTTAACTGGGAACAGATCGCTGTCCTTACCATAACCGAGAGACATCAAAGAGCCATTATTAGTGTCTAAGAACTGTACTGTATTTATGAGGTAAAGGAACGTTGGTGTCGATGTAGTAGGAACACCTTAAGGGTCAAAACAACATGTCCTCGATGGAAAATAAAAAGTATTAAACGGTAAAATAACATTGCTACCAGATACTAAGGAATATTACAAATGGCCTTTGGGGGGGTATATATAAACGGCCTTTAAGTATTAGACAATGCTATTATTCATCCGGTATACGATGTATTGTGAGGAATCTCAAGGATTACCCGATAAACAGCAAATTCTTTATTTCAATATGGATCACACAGATGTGACTTGGTGGTTGAATGGGGTAATAAAGTCTAACCAATATGTTTCTGAATCCGCAGAGAAATGACCATTCTCAGTCCAAGCTGCCCCCCCCCCATATTTCCTAAATATTCCCTGCGCCACATTTTACGATTTTATTCTTTACCTCACAGAATAATAATTTTGGTTTCTTTTACTGGTTGCCTTCTCAGTGTTAGGGTGAGACATTTTATTAGATTAGCAACTTCCACTCCCCCCTCCCTCCCCAGGTGGCATCAGTAGTGTGCCTTTTCCGGATAAGGAGTCTTTGTTAAGGATTGTATCCCGGAGTAATGGAATACCCAACATGTTGTACTACTTCTTAAGGCATGGGTCAAGGGGTAAGGGGCATTCCGCTCAGTTTATAAGGGTCATATAAGGGTTATATTTCGGGATGGGATCGGTCGGAGAACGAGAAGGTCGCTCTCTACGGGTACCTTCCCACTGCTATATAAACCCTGTCCGCTGGGTCGTGTAATACAGTAGCCAAGCCACTTGTGCTGATGGATTTTCCATGAATTTTGATGACGTCTGCCACTGTTAGACTGTGTCACTGCCCTAGACGGGAGGATAGACTAACTGATGGCGGTCTTTGGGTGAATTGTCGAGGGAGTACTTCCTGTATTGGTCACTGGATAGTCTATAGTAGGGTTAGACTTATGGGTTCTGTGTGTGTTCGTGTGTGTGTGTGTGTGTGTGCACGCGCGTGTGTTGTTCTGTGTTTTTACAGAGAGAGAGAGAGAGAGAGAGAAAGACATAAATGTGTATGTGTATATATATATATATATATATATATATATATATATGTGTGTGTGTGTGTGTGTGTGTGTGTGTGTGTGTGTGTGTGTGTGTGTGTGTGTAACAGCGTGTGTAAAGCTATTCCACAGAACCATGAATTGCTAAGTAAAAACACAATCTTTCATGCTAAGAGGTGTAATTTATAATAACTCTGTCTGTACATATGTATCTACCCTTCAGTGTGCGTGTGTCTCTCTGTGTGTGTGTGCGTGTTTGTGTGTATGTGTGTGTACTTGGATTCTCAGACTCTTATTGTATTCTCTTTCTCCGTCCTTAACCAAAATCGCGGATGAATAAAGAAGTCACTTAGCCTTTCAGTTAATCTTTTCATATTCTACGTCACCAATCACCGAAACGGTCGGTGTTTAGCCATTCCCAAACAATACAATTTCACGCCATAATTAATACCCCACCCCCCACCAAATAGATCACCACCCCCTCACCCCTATCACGTGATGTCATCTCTTCACAAACGGACACTTTTATTATCATACCCCCCTCCACACACACACGTCTTCATCAATTTCTCCCGCCATCTCACCATTGTTTACACCGCGACCGCTTTCACCTCATTTTTATCCACTCACCAATCATTTGGCGGACTAAATTAAAACGGGCCGTACCGCTCTATGCGACGCCGCCCTCGTGTCACTGACGCATCTCCGACACGTGTCACAATCCGTCACCATCTGTCATATTCACCGTCTCGACTTGGCGGATGTTTCGTTTCTCAGCCGACGTCGTTTCGTCGTCCGACGTGCGGGACTTTACGGAAGTGGCATTTAGTCGTCCCGCCGTTTGGTCGTACACGGACCGGACTCGGCCGCAATAAACGTGTTACGCTCGTCGCCCTCCAATTCGGGGCCGATAAGACGCGTGCCGGATCAATACGTCGTCGTTCTCGCGATCCGCAGATCCAGATGGATTGTGGATTATTTTCCACACGTCGAGAAATCTAGATCGATGGCGACCTGGATCTTTCTTTATATAATTTTTATTGAATCTCACTGCCCGAATCGAGCCATTTTTGTTCGTTTCCATTTGGAATTGTATAATTTGATCAAATCTAGAACCGAGCAAATCCAAGGTAGCTTTGAACCTGGGGCCTTACACTTTCGACTTTACCAACTTCGCAACGGGGCCACAATTTTTGTGTAATAAAATAGGATGCGGTGTACGAAGTTACGTCCCAGTTCGGACATGTGGCCGTGCTGCGTCGCGGGGATGATCAGCGGGGCGACGACAGATCGTCCGATCTTTCCTCGCCGACTCCATCCAGAAGAAGTACGTCACCCATATCCGGATCATCGTTCTGGTTCAGCGCTCGAAACAGCTGCATCTGTCGAACGACGGGCGCAGAACCGCGATTTACGTCATCGCTTTATCACACTCGACGTCAACGATCTCTGAAACAGCTTCCCCCATCCGCTTTCTGTTAATGGCACATCTACCTGAAGGTCACCTTGAATGAAGACAACGATACCTCCCCCCTCCGCGTCGTTCACCTCCTCTTTCTCCTCTTTACCTATTCTGGTCGCGGCAAAGCGATCCACTTCCGGCGGCCACTTAATCTCTTCCTATACGCCAAACAGAACATTCCCACGTCCGCCAGGGGGCGTCCCTGGTCCACTCGGCGATGATGAACGATAATAGATGAATGCGGGAACGAGGCGCCATTTTATGGATGTGGCGAAATTGCCCAGTAATTATAATGCCGAGTAAAATGGCTCCATTTTATATCAGGCGACAGCTGGTATTCTTTGATACTACAGGTATTAAACCGAAAGGAGAAATTTTCCCATTAAATATTTGCGTATTTTTTCCTTATTTAAGGCGTTAAAACCTGGAATCTTTATTTCATATATGACATTGGCATTTTGGTTACTATAATGTGATCGGAGGGGTGCGTTATTAAAGTGTCAGTGATAGATCCTGGCTCGTTCGCTCATTCGCGCACACGCACGCATACGCACACATACGCGCGTGTGCATACACACCTTTATTCGAACACATACACACGCGCGCACGGTCGCACACACACACACACACACACACACACATACGATGTGGGTGACCGGATACACCATCTGCTATTACTGACACAGTAAGCATAATGAATCTATACCCCATTTACCGTTTTAACAAACAATTTACAATGTTTACGAGTATTGACACGCAATTTACAAGAAAACCACAGTTAAGTTTTCTTATTGATGTCAACTGTTCGATGACTGGACATTTGCTAAACATTTATTTACAATGCCTCGAAAATCCAACATTGCCTCGATAATCCATTTACCAATATTTACCTCGACAACCCATTTACCATTATTAACACATAATTTTCATTGATTCAACAGGCCTTTTATCATTATTGTGGTGGCCACATTACCCGACAACCCTCTGTCACATTACACTGGTTATTACTCTAATTTAATCCATTAATGTCCGTTTCGCCATTACTCAGCCATCGGATGAGTTCAGAAAAAAGCAAATCAAATTTCATGACAGGTCATGGTCGCCATTAATGTGCATTCTACATTTCAAATCTATTTATTTGTCCGGTTTAATTTGGAATCTTTAAAAACCTGCGTCTTCGCGTTATTCTCACAAACAAACAAACAAACAAACAAACAGTCAAACAAAACGGATAACAACAGCGCCACTTTGAAGGAATATTCCTGTGTCCCTAACTACGTACAATTTATATGACACGAACATATTAATAAATTATATTGAAATATCTAGAAAGAAAACGATTAAAAGACTAGATAATATTCAAACTCATCATCCGATGTTATAGTCGTTGTTGTTTGTTGTTGTTGTTTGTTGTTGCAGTTTGGGCTACAGACCCATTGTTGTCGCCTTTTGGGGTCAACCACTGATTGTTCATTTCTAATTTCAAAGCCGATATGGTTGATGTTTTACGGCCACCTTTGTGCACGTGGTAGGGTAAACGAGGGCCGAGCGACCTCCATTGAGGTAATTAATGAGCGGAAGTGAAAGATGAAACACCATTCAGACATGATCACCTCGAGATTTGAACTCAGATGGTTCAGATATGCGGCCAACTGCACTACTAGTTTGGCCATGGAGGCGCCCCATAGCCGATAAAAATAATCGTCTTAGTTATTCTATTTGGTTTTTGGGATCTTGCCAAACATTTCTTGTTTCGAGTTATGGATTTCAGGTTGACTATTCTATAAACTGGGATGTGATGCACAAGTAGGATTCCAAAAGGTCTTTATTATCAGGATGAAATATAGTCTCATCAGGGAATCCCAGGTCCTGGGCAGGGGTAGGTGTGCTAAATCTGGTGTTACTAGAGTCCGTGGGATGTTCCGTTTGATAACATTGTTCCAAGACGGAGCCATCTCTCGACCGGATCTTCTACGAATGGCCAACACCAAGTTCCCACAGTGCACTCACTCACTTACTCACTTACTCACTCACTCACTAACTCACTAACTCACTAACTCACTCACTCACTCACTCACTCACTCACTCAAAATAAATTTAGCTTTCCTTAATGAATGAATGAATCACTCACTCACTCACTCACTCACTCACTCACCACTCACCACTCACTCACTCACTCACTCACTCACTCACTCACTCACTCACTCACTCACTCACTCACTAACTCACTCACTCAATCACTCAATCACTCACTCACTCACTCACTCAATCAATCAAACAATCAATCAACCAATGAATAAATCAATCAGTGTATTTATTCGCCTATCTGTCTGTTGATCTACCCGTCCACATATTCTACATCCGGTTAAGTTTTCCAAGGTCGCTTGTATACACGCGACCAAATCCATCGCTTTCACTGTAATCCCAGCTCTCACCGGACCCCGCTTCCCACAACCGCCTTCCCCCAGCCACCCACACACATCGAACTCCCTCTCCATGCCACCCATCACCCAACTTCATCGCCTCGAAGCGAACGAGGCTAATTGAAAAACATTTACCAACGGCAAAACTAACAGCGCCGCCATTAACGGTCTGGCCACGTGACCTAGCGGGGAGCGGTCATTTTCTCGTGCCGGCAACAAACCGTTCGGGGAGCATTTAGTTCGCCGCCAAAGCGCCGTCGGTATTAAAGCTATCTGCGCACGACACGAAGGGCACGCCAGCCTTAAAGCTAGCAGGTCTATCATTCCGGATCGGACCCAGGTACCAGAACCGACCGCCCTCTGTTTGTAAGCTGTTTAATTACGGTCGGCGTCCCGGGAATAATTAAGCCATCGACCGGGATCCGTTCACCTACGGCAGACTTCGTGTCGTCTGGAGTTGACGGATGGTTATCTGGATCTTGGCTTTCCGGAGCGAAGGTCGAGTCCGAATAAGGGTGTTGATAGAATGGCGTTCATCGGGTTATATGTGTAGTGGTGGGGGGTGTTTTAAACGTTTAAATGCAATGGCATATACAACCTGGTGTCACAATTCAACTTCTGAATGTTCCATCGGGGTACTAATAATATTGTGTGTGTGTGTGTGTGTGGGTGAGTGCTTGCGTGCGTGCGTGCGTGCGTGCGAGGACAGCATTAATCAGCCCACGTAAGGAATTCCCATGGAGAAAACACATATTTGAGATTTAGTTGCTGAAATCAGAGAGGGTTTCGTTTTTAAACCATAGCCTTTCGAATTGTAAAAAGTAAATCCGGCTTCAGAAATGACATCCAACACAAATTTTAAACACGTACCAATGTCGTAAAACACCATTTCAACCATGCTGACTCACCACCCCCCCATCCCTTACACAAACCGACTGATTTATTTCGATTCGTGGAATTACGAAAACAGAATATGCTATTAAATGTTTAAAAAGTAGATTGGGGGATACCTTTAGTACAAAGTCTAGAAATAATATGAAATATAATAATTCTTTGATATTTTATCATTTTCCGCTGCAATGTTGATAACTTTTTCACATCCTTTGACGGCATTGTCAAATTAAGGCCAACCGGTCACGTGGTCTGTATTCGTGCTGGTATTTTCAGTTTTTGCGATTTCTTTATCTGGATCTGATATGGATTATTAAAAATGGCGATGTCGATGTCGGGGTGGGGCCACCCCTAGAATGTGTTGGCGCCCGGTGTTCTGCGTGTTTGTGCGCGCACGCGCGTGCTCGTATGGGTACATTTTAAGAGGGCTTAATTTGCGCTGACATAGCGGGGGTCGCATATTTAGATCGTGTTGGTAGCGAGCTTTACTGTTTACCTACAAAGGTTGTGGGATCTAAACCTATTTGGTGTCTGTATCCACCATTTGTTCATATGACAATAACAGTATCTGGACTAACCGTGTTATTTCTCTAAGGATTTGTCCCCGGGTCATATGTCCTAATGTTGAACAGCGTTGAGTCTAAACAAATTAATCATCTCTCAGTCCGTCTTCCAATACTTCTTGTTCAAGGAGTCTCATATTGTGTTCTTGTTCGAATGTTTTTATGCAAGAAGAGACAAGTAGTTTATATATATATATATATATATATATATATATATATATATATATATAATTACACCTAATACATACATGCACATACACACGTACGGACGCACAAACACACACACACACACAGCACACACAAGTGTCAGCACTTGTATAGACTTTGCTCCCAGGAAGACCATCATATATACACTTCCGGTCAGTAACCTGGATTCTCTTCATTCTGGCTATCCGCTAGACGGCGCTGTCAACAATCTTCCACCAGTCAGGAGGTCTCCGAAACATGCGTTGATTAACTCATACATCATACCGGATGTCATGTGTCGTGTCGAGGGTCACTTCCGGCCGTAGATATCCTTGGCGAAACACCCCCGGCGGTCACGTGACCGATTACGGCTTTCCTTAACTTCCGATTCGTCGCCACGCCGTTTATCGTGTCGCTATTTACCGAACCCTGACCCTGGGTGATAAAAGGCCGAGATGGATGTACACCAGTCGCAGTGTCGATACGCCCACGTGACATCACTCCAGAGCGGACAGCGCATTTGGGCGCGAACGTCGTTGACGTCAGAGGGTCACGTAACGTTGGTTATCTGTGCCACTTCCGGTTTGGCCGCCATGATGTATGTTGTTGATAGCCACCGTGTATGACTTGCTGGGATACAAATAACTTCTTCAGACTAGGACCGCAATGTCGAATATAGACTCCAGTGGCCATATGGTGTGTATGGTATTGTTGTATGGTGGCCATGTTGTAGGGCGACCATGTTGTCGGGCGACCATGTTTCTGGGTGGCCATTTTGCAGGATAGCCATTCTAAAGTGGATGTGTTCACATTTCGCGATTTTAATGTTGATGTGGGGTGGCCATTTGGGGTGGCCATATTACACGGCGATCATATTGTTCACTGGCCATGTTATACGATGGCCATGTTGTGCAGTGGCAATGTTCTACAGCGGCAAATATGCGATGTTGTTCAAAGGTCATGTTCTAAGATTGGCCACGTTATACGTATTACTGCAGCAAATCTAAGGTCGCTGTACGTATCGCGACGATTTTTTAAAGTTGTCGTTTTGTAGAGAGGCGATGGTGTGTGACCATGTTGTAGTAGGGTGGCCGTGTTGTTAGAAGGCCATGTTGCAGGATGGCCTTGTTATGTGGTTTACAATCTAAGCTCGTTATATGAATCGCTGATATATCGTACAGTATTATGGATAGACGGATGGATAGACTTACGTATACACATATATACAGACAGACAGACAGACGGACAGACAGACAGAAGCCTATAAGTACTGTATCCATTCAATTTGCCGCGTGATTTCCGAAGGAGTTTATTCCGGTACCACGTGACGATCATGACATGGTTCCGAACGATTGTAAACATGCTGACAGACCACGTGACTACGGCCACTTCCCGCATTATTGCTGCTATGACATGTTATATGCGGCTGAGCTATATGTTGTCACCTGACATACTGGTAGACACGGCAAATAGGTGGCGCTGTCTTATTTTATCTGGTTGTCACGTGTCTATTGCGTAATATGGTTGTCATGGTAACAGTTTGCAGAAGTATTGTAATCTGCTGCTAGGCTATATTAGCAGCGGCAGCGCCCGTGTGTGTGTATTTGTGTGTGTGTGTATGTGTGTGCGTGTGTGTGCGTGCGTGTGGAAAATCCGCTCAAATACACACGCGTACCTATGCACGCATGCACACTAACATACAACAACCATTCATAGACTCTTAAATGGTTACATGTAAGTACTCCCGTATGCATGCCGACGCATGCACGCATATGCACATGCGAGTAAGGATGCGTGTATGTGCGCGTGGAGTACCTATTCATTACGCAGGCTGGCATTGGTACCTGCTAATTAAGGGTATACCACCACAATACCATATCCTTGTACCAGAGTTAATGACATAGCCATCATACCAGCTCTAACTAACGGACCATCACACACTGGCCAATTATATCTAATGGTCCGGCTGTCTTTCCCACTAGTTCTCCGTTACGACAGACACTCCATTAGGGCTGGCACTCGGCTCGCTGCCATCAGCCAATCACGGCCGATTATTACCCAGTTCGCCGGAAACGGCTAACCGCCATCTTGATTACGCACATCCGGGCCTCCATTCCGCCACGTTCGTCGTAAAGGCGATACTTTTACCCACAACCCCCCGCCCCGATGTATGGCCGATTATAGGCGGTAGCCCGGTGATGCGACGCGAGGCTGCGAACCGGAAATTTCGCCATTATGGAATGACGTCATACGTCACGTGACCATCATCCGGTCGGAGCGCGCCGCTTATGTGCAGGTGATCGGGCGTGAGCCATTTCGTCGTCGTGACGTCATATTTGATGTGTCCGTCGTCCTCGTCGTAATTACTCGGTCGGGAAGCAACGCGTTGTGGAAATCGACGAAATTAGCATAAATTATTCATGATGTCACCGGGATTGTCGATATTTGAATGGATGCAATGAAGGTCTATCGTCCAGCCCATTTCGAAATGACAGCATTTTATTTACCTCTCAGATGCTACAGAACATATATATATATATATATATATATATATATATATATATATATATATATATATAGAGAGAGAGAGAGAGAGAGAGAGAGAAGCGTCTCGTTTGTCCTCACACGCGTGTTCCCGTTAATATCGTGCGGATGAACGAATCGTGCGGATTGTTGAATGCTGTCACTTCAATACGACATCGTCTAATAGACGGTGTTTGTGTTTATGTTATCTAATGGACGTTTCAATATTTTAAAAGAGCGTGAAGTGAACGACTTAGAGCTGTTATTTAATGTATTATTTATCCCGAAGTTAAGATTACATTGTAAACAATATCCAGAGTTCAAATATATGTTCCTATATAATAATTAGCCCACATATCAATCACTGCTTTCTTTACATGACATCCTAAACCGTATAGATTATCTTAATAGGTTCAATAAACAAAGCGTTTTATCACAGTTGTTTTAAGCTGTCATAAAAATAAGTAAACACATATTCATATATATATATATATATATATATATATACTGCTTAACTTATGGTGAAAAGCTTCTAAAATATGTCCCACGATTGTCAATCCACAGACAACTAACTGGTATATCTGGTATATCTGGTATATCTATATAATAGGTAAGATAACTGTATAACTGAATTTGAAATCACGTTTAGATCTCGGGTGAAGCGATATTTTAACTAGTAAGTGGGTCAGCCACGTGGATCACTGATGAACTGTGACGTGGTGTTGACGTGAAATGCCTACGCACATATAGACGCCAGGAGACCTGCATGCTCGTACACAATGTGTGTCCGCGCGCACGCACGCGCACACACCTTATTCACCAATCCCGATATCTATCTGACCATATCATTATATCCCATCTTCTATTATGTCTCGATGCTATCTCAATATTAACAATAGATAACTATTTGTTCGGCTGGCTATGATATATCGTGTATGACAATATAACACACGATAACACACAATAATACACATTAATACACCATAACACACAATAACACACAGTAATACACCATAACAGACAATAACCGACAATAACACACCATAACAGAAACAAAAGCTTAATGTTGTCAACGTCAGTTTAGATTAGGTTATAGCTACAGGCTAAATGTCCTGGATACAGTGTGTGTGTGTGTGTGTGTTTGTGTGTATTACTCTCTCTCTCTCTAACTCTCTCTGTGTATGTCTCTCTATCTCTCTCTCTCTCTCTCTTTCTGTGTGTGTGTGTGTGTGTTTGTGTGTGTGAGTGTCTCTCCCCCCTCTCTCTGTGTACTTGGATTCCCAGACTCTTATTAAAACTACTGCATTTCATTAACACGCGTTTCTAATAAATAACACCATCTCTCTCACTCACCACTCTCTCTATTTCTCTCTTTGATATATCCCCCCTCTCTCTCATTCTCCATTTATCTATTTGATTCTCCCCCCCTCTCTCTCTCTCTGTGTGTGTGTGCAGCAGCAGCTGAAAGGGCACTGATGCGAGCAATCACATATCCTGATTTAATCATCTGGATATTAATTTATTTAAGCATATAAATGCATTGTCGATAAATGTATTCCCCAAAATACCTGTCTACCCGTCTGCCTGATTGACTATTTGCCTGCCTGTCTATCTGTACGTATGTCTGTTTAATATAAGAGTGGTGCTACAAGTAGACAAGTGGCACATGGCGGCACATCATGACGCAAACTTCCGTATAAGTGGTACATGATCCAACGTACCGCTACAGTGACGGCACATGATGGCACAATCCATAGTACTAATGGTACATGATGCCACATATTGCTGTATTGGCAGCCCGTGATGCGACATACGACGGCTCTGATACCATACGATGCCACATCCCGTGGTAGTATGTGTGTACTGGTGTGGCAGTGATACTAAATGATCTAATATTCCGTGCCAATGCTGGCACAGGCTGCGATGTACATATGGTTGTAGTTGGAATGCAGGATGCCAAATATGACGATAACGACCGCATCGGACGAGACCATGCACTCCCGTCTCCGCGGCACAAGATGCCATATATTCTGCTGCCGCGGCACCTGATACTCTCACCACATTCGGCCCATAACGCATTCGTCCCCTCACGTGTTCCACCACTTTGTCCCTGATATATATCGGTGTCATGTCGTGGTGATGACACCGTCACCTGGAAAATTGAATTACGAACGAGGCCGGGAAGCCAAGGCGGCATAAATATGGCGGAAACTCTGTATAATGTCACATATATTGGCTTATTATAGATAACGTTATCCGAAATATATACCATTTGACATCTTGTATAATTCGTGCCGCAAAGTAATTGTACCCCCTGCACCGATATATAGCCATAAAATTCGTACCACTTGCGAGGCTTCTCCCCGGTTGCATTATCTGGTTCTCAATTCGTGGCATCTATTTGCCGTATTGTACAGCGCGAGGGGTAATTGGTACCAGCCATTAAACTGTACCCTCCTCGTGAACATTCGGCAATAAAATCCGTACCAGATATTGACTGATTCGTCTGCAATAATGGCGTATTTGTTACGCTCGTAATGGTGAGTGAGCGAGTGAATCAGTGGATCGGCCAGTGGTTCGTTTATCCTCCTTTTTGGCCACACCTGGAACATCTAGATGATGGATCGTTGTCTGACGAAAAGGGATCATCACAAAGGGAACATCTTTGTTCGAGTCATATGGCGATCGTCCATTTATCTGTGTGAAACTGGTTTTCGGCGGAAATGAGAAGTCAGTCGACCCCTGACCTCTAGAAATTGGTGATACGGTCATCGTTGTTTTCATCGAGAAATAATTTCGATCGTTCAAATTTCTCGAATCTTCTGTACACTGACCGCCATCTTTCAATGTCTCCTGATAATAAGGTTGCTTTATTAAATCTTAATTATTATTATTATTTTTGTTGTTATTATTATTACATAAAACAACATATATGAAACAACAAGCATTCAAAGTTAATGTTGGGATTCGCTGACATGGGAAGCCGATGGGCGCATCATTAACGGCTGCGCTACAGGATTGCCATCGTAAACTTCGTAACACGTTTCAACTCGTCACCAATTCATGTAATAAACGGTAATGTATACATTTGGTGTTTCCAAGCAAACGGAACATTCCATCCACCGTAATTTTATTTCCAAACACTGTATATCCTAAGATAAATATACCCCCCATTGCCCACACACACACGCACATACATTGTTGCCTACTCGTCATAATCCCGGATTGACAAAAGTTAATAAATTGTAAACAGTTGTGTCTGCGTGCGTGCGTGCGTGTATGTGCATGCGTGTGTGTGTGGTTCGTGTCTGCTGTCATTATGCCACCACAGTACAGGGAGAACAATATCTGAAGACAGCTAAGCTGATAGCGGTAGAACAAAGGCTGGATTATATCAATCCTGTATAACAGGATTGTGTTAGATATATTGCTGTATTCATTTTAGTTGTTAAATCGAATTCTTAGCCGAGGTCCTACTCCACTCTTTGTGGTTCTATTTATTGTTATGCAATTTGTATGTTTGTCTTTTTTGTTTGTCGTTCTTTCGATCGATCGATCGGTCGATTGATCCATCGATCGACAGCTCGATCAATAAATAAATAAATCTATCTATCCATCTATCTATCTATCTATCTATCTATCTATCTATATATCTATCTATTTATTTATCCATTAAGTTTATCCATCCATCTATCTATCTATCTATCTATCTATCTATCCATCTATTTATCTATCTGTCTATCGATCTCTTTATCTCTCTACCTATATGTCTATCAATTATCTAAATCACTCCGTTGATACAACTGTTTAGTCCAAATGTTTCTACTACACAACCCCCCCCACACCCATCTACCACCCATTTCGTCGTCCTCCGCTTTATTCGA
Source organism: Paralvinella palmiformis (assembly GCA_025642065.1). Taxonomy (NCBI): domain Eukaryota; kingdom Metazoa; phylum Annelida; class Polychaeta; order Terebellida; family Alvinellidae; genus Paralvinella; species Paralvinella palmiformis. Next base: position 79,357 of record JAODUP010000710.1, on the reverse strand, counting down.
ACCGTGTTTCTAGCCGGTTTATGTTCAGGTCAGTTCGGCCCGTCCACGTCTCGTACATTCCCGTCACCGCTCTATCCGTCTGCGGGGGAGAGCAGCGAAGCGCAAACATCGGCGCTTAGCCACATGAATACCAATGTGATCCCCATAATAGCCAGTCGGTATTGACTAGTATGTTAATAATACCATACCTGTAAGTGGTATTACCCCTCTGATAATGTCGAGGCTATACGCTGAACGTAATACGAGGCGATAATACCATTATGACGGCCGGCTGTCCTGACTGATAATACCATTATCGCGGCCTGGTATATCTGCCGATATTACCATTATCAACAAAAGGCAGATAGCTAGCAGATAATACCAGTATCACCGCCGAGTAGAGTAGTGAAACCGATAATACCACCATTGCGGCTTGGTATCTCGGTTGATAATAACAGTATCACGGCCCGGTTTGTTAGCTGGTATCACGGGCTGGTATAGCAGCTCATAATACCATTATCACGGCCTAGTATTGCAGCTCATAATACCATTATCACTGCCTTGTTTAGCAGTTGATAATACTGTTAATACGGGCTGGTATAGCAGCTGATAATACCATTATCGGTCATCAGCAAGCATCCCTTCCAGTATCCTTGAGCTAACCGACAGATAACGGCCATCTTTACAGGCTAATCACTTGACCGATGACGTCACAATGCCATTACGTAACGGATGAAGACGCATCGATGGCGTAACTGGCGATTTAGGTCACGTGATCGATAAGAACCGATGATGATTGGCGATGATCTAAAGATGATGAAATGATGATGTGTCAATGGGGCCGCTTATATTGACCGTGTTCGGATAGGCTGGTATTTGTCTTGGAACGGAGTTGTATGGATGGGCAATGTATGGATGGGCAATGTATGGATGGGCAATGTATGGATGGGCAATATATGGATGGGCAATGTATGGATGGGCAATGTATGGATAGGCAATGTATGGATGGTCAATGTATGGATGGGCAATGTATGGATGGGCAATATATGGAAGGCCAATGTAGGGATGGGTATTGTATGGATGGGCAATGCATGGATGGGCAATGTAGGGATGGGCAATGTATGTATGGGCAATGTATGGATTGGCATTTGTATGGTTAGCCATTTGTATATGTGGGTTGATGCTTCTACCATAGATTTTTATATGGTTCTTGTGTATATAGGTATGCGTGTGCGTTTGTGTGTGCGAGAGTTTGTGTATTTGCCCCGCGTGTGCATGAAATGTTGCTCTCGTAAGCAAAATAGACCCGAGCTACTATCGTAGATAATGAGGCGAAGTCAAAGATGTAACATCCTTCATACATAGTTACGCAGCGATTTGAACTCGGTTGCTATGGATATGTGGCAAACCGTACTCTCAGCTCGACCATAGAGGCACATAATGTTGCATTTTAATGGGAATGTCTACAGCAGAAAGCATATTCTTTTTGCGTTTTTGTATTACTCTGTGTTTGTATGCAGGTCCCTGTATGTCTGCGGCTACGTATACGTCTGATGGATAATTCAGATGAAACGGATACCGTTTGGTTTCTCAAATCTATCGAATTTTACGGTGATAACGGCTTTTGTCAACGGAAGTTAAGATTCCTTTAAGTCAGTACGCAGGTGCAATAATAGCCGGAACACCCCCCCCCCCCTACACGGTCTAAAACATCTAAAACACTTCAGATAGGATTAATTATCAATTTTCATTTGTTTTGTTGTCATATAGAGTTTTCTCCTGCTGAGAACTTCCACACTTCCACTACCGATTGCATGCAGCATTCAATGTTATACAGCTTTGGGGAGTATACTGATTCATATTTAATGCTCGAGTCATTAAATGAGGATTCGAAAGACAAATAGTTAATTTGACTCCGAATTCAAGACTTCACACTTCCTGCTTCAGCGCATTCTTATTGAAAATCTTGGCGTAACAGAGCGCCAAAATACTCACTGATAATACGTGCCATTTAGGGTTAGAAAACCCGAACAATTCACCCTATCCATTAGACGAAAGTTGCTCATGCAGTTACTATTATGTTATGTAAAGGCTCTGCCGTGTAGTGGGTGGTTTGAAATAATAGGTTCTCGGTTCAAATCTATAATGTTGTGTTCTTTCCTCTAATCTATAACTGCGACCCACAACCCATACAACTCGCCTTGATCCAATCTCCCGATCACAATATTTCATAATATTAAATGATTGACAGATTGAGAAGTGCGGCATCACCTCAATACCGGATACTATGAGGATGGTTATCAGTTTGTATGATGGTGTGTATTATTTGTGACAGCTATGTGAGAGTGTCACTTTATGGGATTTTAATCACTGGTGGGTGAGGCTTATGGTGAGTGTTGGTGTGTATGACTTTAAGCAGTTTGTTGATGATAATATATATATATATATATATATATATGTGTGTGTGCATGTGTGTGTGTGTGTGTGCGTGCGTGTGTGTGCGTGTGTGCGTGTGCGTGCGTGTGTGTGTGTATTTACATTTGTGCGCGCGCGTACCCGCCCGTAAATGTTTCTTTATCATCCGTTGACGAAAGTTATTGCCATTTATCCAAGTCCCTCAAATAGCAATCAGTGATCCAGACGAGCTTTTTGTGGTCGATTTCCGTACCGTGGGTTTGCGATCGAAGTTGTCTGGATCGTGTCTAAATCCTACTTACTTATATCACCTCGACACATTAATCCCAAATAAACAAGGGTTTCTACATCATAAAACAGATCTTTTTGATGCGCAGCTTGATGGAGCACTTCCCAATCATGTGATGATCCGGAAGTGATAAGGTCACGTTTAATTTCTGGATCTAGATAACAGGATATTTGTTTTCTTTTTATTAATCATATACATCATATCATATACAATTTACTGATCAGTGAAGGTCATATGTCCCAAATACTGACCCATGGATAGTTTGACCATTTGACACGTTTATCTATGACCCTTTGATCCCAAATACTGACCCATGGATAGTTTGACCATTTGACACGTATATCTATGACCCTTTGATCGCAAATACTGACCCATGGATAGTTTGACCATTTGACACGTTTATCTATGACCCTTTGATCCCAAATACTGACCCATGGATAGTTTGACCATTTGACACGTTTATCTATGACCCTTTGATCCCAAATACTGACCCATGGATAGTTTGACCATTTGACACGTTTATCTATGACCCTTTGATCCCAAAATACTGACCCATGGATAGTTTGACCATTTGACACGTTTATCTATGACCCTTTGATCCATGATAGTTCGATCCTTGGACAATTCGATGATCCGTAGACCGTTTGATCACTTGTCTCATTTTTGTTGATGTCCTGTTGTCTTTGGTGTCCTATCGTCAGTTATATGCTGTTTCGGTTGTGTTCTATTGTCGGTTTTATCCTCTTGTTGGTGGTGTCCTGTTGTAGATGGTGTCCTATTACTGTTGTTATACGGAAATAGGTGATGGCAGGTTGTCATTAGTGTCGTATTGTTGATGGGATCATATTATCTGACGTGTCTTATTTCGACAGTGTTTAATTGTTGTTGGTGTTCAATTTTTGTTGGTGTCCAATTGTTTTGGGTGTCCCGTTTTTGTTGGTGTCCAGGTGTTGATGGTGTCTAGTTTTTGTTGGTGTCCATTTTTTTGGTGTCCAGCTTTTGGATGGTATCCAATAATTTTTGGTATTCAATTGTTGGTGTCCTGTTTTCGGTAATTGCTGGTTGTCGTTGATGTCCTGTTGCTTATGATCTCCTATTGTCGGTGGTGTCTTATTGCTCTTTGATGTTTTATTGTTGTTTGAGTTCTGTTATTATTGGTTACCTATACTACTTGCGGTTTTGCGTTGCTGGTGTCATACACCTAATTGTGTCACAATGTTTTTTAATTTGGGTCTTATGGAGGTTAGGTGTTGTTTACGGTGTCTTGGGATGGTGTCCTGTGGTTAACGGTGCCTTGGGTGATGACCTTTTATGGGTGGTGGGTGGTTCAACCGTTCTTAGTACCATACACAATATAATGAACAAAGGATTCTTCGCGTAACTGGGTCACTGAGATAGAAAAATATATACTTTAATTCGGGTTTAAGTCGATTATGCTGAATTACGGGTGTTTGTGTGTGTGTGTGTGTGTGTGTTATGCGTGTGTGCGAGTCCATGTGCGTAAGTGCCTATGTATATGATTGCCTAACTGCAATTGTGCGTACAATTATGTGTCAAGAAATGTGTACCTGTACTATCATCTAGATCATTATCAAAATACACGTACACCTGGTCGAGGCTAATATCGTACCATTGATATACGTGTACCAGACCGAGGTTAAAAGCATACTACTGATATACCACAGAGGGCTAATACCATACGACTGATATGCTAGAGCAAGGCTAACACCCCTTGGTCCACGATAGAATATCTTGGTTTCTTCAGAGCAGGTTCTAATCCCCTCATTTCTTTGATAGCCGCTAGAGGCGCCATAATCGTCGTCTATTGTTCAGACAGGCTATTGTGTTACCGACGCGTTACTTCAAAGCGACTGGCTGCATTTCATCCAATTAATTAGCTCAGATCCGCTTGTCTGGATCGTCCGGATCCAGTTTGAACGGAAGTGGAAAATTTAATCAATTCCCTCTTCGATCGTGGGTGACTGATTCCATAAAGAGCGGGCAACGTGACCGGTAATGGCATAAGGGTGACGAGATCCGAAGAATGTGTTTAATGTCTTAACAGATCCGGAAGAGAGCTGCTCAGACAGCTGGACTGGATCAAAGGATCCGGCCTTATTTGGAGGGGTTAAGCTCAATCATTATCGAATTGCCCTGGGCTGGTTTATGTGTTATTAACTAGATGTTAAAATTGTCGTCTGGTTGCCCGGACTAGTTACATGCAAACACGGAATGTTTGAAGGTCAAGGTCGTTAATGGCCGTTCAGTTTACGTAAAGTCCTTAGGAAGTATTTATCGCAATTTTGTGTGATTTGACACCTGGTAAATAAACTCTTGGTATAATGTGTGTGTATGTGTGTGTGTGTGTGTGTGTGTGTGTGTGTGTGTGTGTGAGAGAGAGAGAGAGACGGTATATATGTGTGTGCATGATTGCTTGCGTGTATACGTATATGCATGTGTGTGAATTAAAACTGCCCTTGTGTATGTGTCTGAGTGTGTGTGTGTGTGTGTGTGTGTGTGTGTGCCTGCTACTGCAGGTACACACGAACTAGCACCCAAACACATACACAGGGCTGCGACATTTGCCTGACTGAGTCCATCTTATGGATAATTCAAAGGTCATGTTAGATCCTGATGAAGTCGGGAGGTCGGAGCTGTGACCTCTACAGAGACCGGAAGCTCAAGCCGGAACAAAACATTCATGTCGCGCCATGGAGAAACATGGCGGACGTAAGTTATTGTTATGGCGCTAGATGAGGGAAGGATGGAGTAGCATGGATCACAGTGTACATCAGATCCGGATACTCTGACACAGATGTTGTACATTTAATATTGGTTTAGAATATATGGACTTGCGTCTCCAGACACCTGGACACTGGTCTTATAAGAGTGGACTGATAATGTATTGTGCTTGATGGAGGGGGGGGGGGGGTTCAGTATACTTGTGATAGGTGGACTGTGTTAAGAATAGAGGGTGGCAAGCGTTATAGATATAGGGTGGTCTGTGTTATGGATAGAAGGTGGCCTGCGTTATGGATAGAGGGTGGACTCTGTTATTGGGACAAGGTACTATGAGGACTGAGTGGCCTGTACTATGAGGATTAGGAGGACTGTGATCTTAGGACAGGGTGGTCTCTGTTATGGAGACAAGGTGCTCTATGTTTTCAGGATAGGGAAGTACGTGTTATGCAGACAGGGTCAAGTGTTCTGGAGACAGGGTGGCCTGTGTTATTGGAACAGGGCGGCATATGTAACAGAAACAGGGTCTAGGTGGTCTATCACCGGGAGAGAGTGCCAATCTACCCTCCTACGACCGTGATATATGTTAAAGTGGCCTATGCTATGAGAACGGGATTAAGGTGGCCCATGTCATCAGGACAGCTGGCCTCTATTACAAGACGCGGTGTAGCCTGTCGTCAGTGCATGGTGGCCTTTATTTCCTGAAGAAGGTGGCCTACACCATCAGTACAGGGTTCCTCGATTACGAGAACTGTGTTGGCTGTCGCTAGTACATGGTGGCCTTTGCCCCCACAGAACAGGGTGGCCTAGCTCTCCAGGTCAGGGTAGCCTGCCGGTCTTAATTAGCCCGATTTTAGCACACTTTCTCTTGACATCCTCCCCCATTCCTTCAAAGAACCCCCCCCCCCTCCACCAATCACTCTGCCAGTATTAAATAATGATCGCTGCAGCACGGTACATTACCAAGATAAATAATGTATCATAGCTAACTGGCCGCAGTAATGATGGCTGCTGCCGGGGAAAGGAATCCTCACGACATCCTCACAACGTCCCCACGATATTCTCGCCCTGTTGACGACTATCCTCATCACCGTTAAGTGACAGTAGCCAACCAGTTAAGTGACGGATATCAAACGTTATTTACATAATGTTGGTCTTTATAACATTATAAGCTGATAGTGTGTGGTTAGTATGGGTGGCCACCGTGAGGTGTGTGGGGAGGGGGGGGGGTGGGTGGAGGCTTGGGAATTTATTGGGGGGCAGTGATGTTGTGGTGGCCTGTTGTAGGAAGTTTTGGTAGAATGGCCTATTAGGAAAGGTAGAAGTGGGATGGCAAGTTGTGAGGTATCGTGGTGGTACAGACTATTTATTGGTAGCAATTATGACTTGAGTCCGTTTGGGTGGCTCTTTGCGCTGAATATTTTTGAGGTGGCCCTTTTTAAAGAATCCCTTTCGAATGGCCTATTGTCAAGAATACTTTTTAGTAGCCAGCATCACGGAGTCTTTTGTGGCCTATTATGGCAAGTCCCTTTGGAATGGCCTTTTTCGAATTGTCGTTGGCGAGTCCTTGGGTCTGGCCTTTTGTGGATTGTCCCTTCGTTGTGGCCTTTTCTGGTGAGTCTTTTAGGCATGGCCCTTTTCAGAAGAGTTCGCTTAGTGTGGCCTATGATGAAGAAGCCATAAGGAGTAGTCTATCGTAGGCCGTCAACTTGAGATGAACTACTGTAAATATTCCCTTTGGAATGGCCTACTGTGGCAAGGCACTTTTGGCTGGCTTATTATGACACGCTTTCTTGTGGTGGCCTATAGTAGGAGTCCTTTGGATATTATGGTTGGGTGAGGTTCGGGTCTATGATGGAAATGGTAGAAGCAGCACGGGTAACTTAAATGAAACACAGACTTGTGGGGGTTGGATAACTCCTCAATATTACGGTTCCGCGGAGTCTAGGAATCTGTGGGGATCTTATCTGCATAAGACAGCGTGGGAATCCGATGTTTATAATGTTGAGTTGGCCATAGTTCCTCAATACTCTATTAGTCCCACCTACGGGATATTTTGGTGGCCGTAGCCCCGCAATATTTTGGTGGCCTTGCCCCTAAAACGCCGCCGAGGCCACACCTCTACCTTAACGATGCTAAACCTAACATATTGCACATTGTACCGCAGCTCTCCACAATATGTCGGCAGGCGACGTACCCGGGGCATCAAACTTGGTGGAGCTCAGCTCAGTGTTTGGAGCCGCGGAAAACGGGGCGGAGAGGTGGGGGGAAGGACGTGCCGTGTAGTCTGGGACGAGATTGATGACGGGATAGAATCTATTTTTATGACATCAACTTCTAAACCAGACGACGTTCATTTTCATCACCCAACAGCCGCATGACGTCAGGTCAGCTGACATAGCTCATCACCAGAATCCGGCCAGCCATGGGAACTCACGAACCCAATCGCGACATCGTATACTCAACGTTAAAGGTTTTTATTCTTAAAAAGGGAAGTTGCTCGTCAAGGTTGAACGATTTCGCTTAAAAATATGACAAATATGATACAAATAGGGTGATGGTCGGGGAGGGGGAGGAGTTGGTGACCGGGGGACGGGGACGGAGAGGAGTTGGTGCCCGGGGGAATTTAGGGTGAGTTATTTTTTCCAAATGTTTGCCCAGTTGGCATAACTCAATGTACCCATTATGGGCCTTTCTTTAAGCAAGTTCCGGCTAGCTCTCCCACTCCACGGAATTATGCCGAAATCCCGGTTACGGAGAAAGAGTGATATTCAAGGATCCCTGGCACACACACACACAAACAGACAAAGCTCCGTATATAAGTGTCTTTTACTCATATCAGTCTGTTTGTTATCTCTGGATCTACACACTAGACGTGTCCCACCGATGTCGCCGTTGTGTCAATTATTGACACAACGCCCACAAAGTGAAGCTTTTACATCGATGTTCCTTGTCTATTAGCCTCTCTGTCGACTATATTTACCTATACATCACCGACATCACCGCCTCACGGTGTCACTTGGTGAATCTCTGTGGATCTTCTGGTCCGGGGAAGCCATTTTGGTGACGTTTGGTCACGTGTTATGGTCGTTATCGTTTGGCGGATGTTAACGATTTTGGCGGCAGTTCCGCACAGATAATGCACTGAATATTGTTAACTTAGAAAACATTATGTTTCGATATATATATATATAAAGGCGATTTTATCTCACCAAAAGTGGCAGCTTCCAAATCACGTGACACATCCTCATTTGCATTAAGGGGGCTAATTATGGAATAAGCCGTTCTAGTCGAAATCAGTCTTTCGGAAAGTATTTAAGTCTTAATTATAATTGATGAAGCACGGGATTTGAAAAACTGGATAGAAAATTGCCGACGTAGCCCGGATCTGGAACGTCAGAGAACATCATATCCGTTCTGATGTTTCGCCATTTTAATTTCTACATCTTCTCCGATTCGACGATGTTTTTGTTTTGTTGTTTCGATGTAACAGGCGTTTAATTTGTTCCGTTGTAGTTAGATTCCCATTATTCGTGCGCGCGCGCGTGTGTGTGTCTTGGCGTTAGTTTTCGCTGCGTTAGTTATTCGGGTGTTAGCATTTCCCGTCCCAGTGAGATATTGTCTTGTCTCTAGCGATGTTCATTGGCGAAGATCATCATCCGCCTTTGATGTAATATTAATCTAATAACGCCCAAGTTTATGGACAGTTTATTCATTCCATAATCAACTTTATAAGTTTGTCTTTTAGTGCGCCGCGTGGTGAATAAATACTAGAATTAGCGAGCGATCATTGTACTAAACAACCCCCTTCTCTTAATCAATCAATCAATCAATCTAATTATCAATTAATCCACCACTCAATCAATCAACCAATTTATCTATCTATCTCTCTATTTAGCTATCAAGCTGGCTCGCTATGCAGCTATCTAGCGTTTAATCTAGCTATCTGTCTATGTTTGTAACTATCTATCTACATATCTATGTTTCTCTCTATCCGTCTATTCATCTACGTCTCACTCTCTCTCTCTCTCTCTCTCTCTCTCTCCCTCTCTCTCTCTCTCTCTCTCTATATATATATATATATATCCGTGTGTGTGTGTGTGTGTGAATGTATATATATATATATATATATATATATGTGTGTGTGTGTGTGTATGTATGTATGTATGTATGTATGTGTGTGTGTGTTTGTGTGTGTGGTATGTATGTATGTATGTGTGTGTCTCTCACAATCCCTATATGATGCGTAATTTACTATTTAGCTATCTCTTCAACTATTTAACTGCCGTTGTTGGTTCAAGATGTTATATTGGTTTCCATGGTAACAATTCTCCCCCTCTATTCCACAGATGACGTCGAATGGTCTGGCTGTTGTCTTATTGTGCATGATGTGCTTGATCTGTGTAAGTTACACCGTCAATCCAGGTGAGTGTTGCCGAACGTGAAATAATCAAAAACGGCCGAAAAAAACAACCTAAATCTCAATCCCACGAAAGTTTGCCAACATTTCATTCGCCGCCGCGCATCGCCACCACCACACCCAAATCACGACGGAACACACTCTAAATTGTAACTAGCAACCGGCATTATAGTACCATACGCCATAATAGTAGACGTTTTATCTGAGAAATTGCTCTATTTCCTGCCGAGAAACACGAGCTTTCGTAATTTGTCAAAATCGCAACCGGCTCGAAACGGCGCCAAATCTTCACGAGAAATCTCTATAAATTAGCGTTCTGTCAGCTAGATCAATGGACGACGGGAGATGTACGGTGTGTTTAGATTTTGCCGGGTTCTTTATACGTCCTGACCTATTGACCTCTGATAGGTAATGGCTTGGACTGGTCCCGTTGTTGAAGGTGTTGTTGTGGATGTGGTTGTTGTTGTTCTCATGATTGTTGTTGTGGTGGTGGTGTTGGTGGCGTATTACTACTGGCCGAGTTGTGGGTACCAAGACGGATTGACAGTAACCAGTCAGGCGTGTAATATTGGCTAGTGGTTTATGAAGTCTGTAAGACAATAGGCTAGTAGGCTGAATGACTGAATGAATGATTCTCTCTCTCTCTCTCCCTCTCTGTCTGTCTTAAAGAGAGAAGGGGGGAGGGTGTGTGTGTGTGTGTGTGAGGAGAGAGAGAGAGAGAGAGTGCGTGGTGTGTGTGTGTGTGCGTGTGTGTGTGTGTGGTACTCATTCACTCATACATTCACTCACTCTGCTTGTATGCATTCGAAACTGTCCTTTTCAGTCGCCACAATCGTTACTTCTGTATATCTCAAGTAAAACGTAAACGAATAAATAAATAACTCTCATTCACTCACTCAATAACTAACTTACTCACTCAATAAATAAATAAATAAATAAATAAATAAATCTATCTATCAATAGTTCTATCAATAGTTCAATTGGCAAAACCATTTGATCTATCTATCTATCTATTTAGCTTATCTATCTACATAATTATCTATCTATCTATCTATCTATCTATCTATCTATCTATGATCAGGCCACAAACCTTAGCCACATAACATTTTATGTAACATACAACAATCCCCATCAACAAAGATTGATGAAGCCACTAAATCTTGCTACAATGTTCCCATAAACACACATCAACCTTTATCCATAAAACGTGAACCCACCAACAACAATACGACTTTACCATAAAACGTACAACGGAAGAACTAAATGACATTCTCAACAGAAACAACATAATTTACTACAACATATATATATATATATATATATATATATATATATATCAGTATAAATATATCAGTTTCACGACGTAAGCTATATCAGTATGGGGAAATCAGTCTGAGTGTGTGTGTGTGTGTGTCAGAATCATTACCGTAAATAACTAGTGAATACAACCTATGGGCGATTCATCGGGATACTGAATGCAAAGTAAGGATTTTTCATGCTGAGACATGTAATATCTCCACAGTTTTGTGTTGACATCTGTCTGGTGTTTCCTTGATCCCAAGTAACAGCTTTGTGTTATTGTAGTTTTACTTAACAACAATCCAGCGTGTGTGTGTGCGTGTGTGTGCGTTTGTTTGTGTGTGTGTGCGTGTGCGTGTGTGTAGATTGGTGAGTGGGTGGTCTAGATAAGGGGTGTATATATCAGTGCGTGTGTGAGCGCGTGCGTCTTCGTGTGAATGTTTTTTTTTAGTTTATTTCCTTGTTTGTGTATGTATAGGAGTCTCTCTGGATGGATCTCTCTCTCTCTCTCTAATAAAATTCCATTTCAGAAACAGGTTCCCAAAACAATGCCCAAATTCGCAAAACTAGGCCGTAACATACACATCACACAAGCGCAAAAAGATAATACGAAAACATAGAAGTTATACCAGGCCCTTGTTAGGGGTAATAACATGTATAAGATTATTACAGTTACACACACACACACACACACACACACACACACACATATATATATATATATATATATATATATAGTAAATTTATATATATATATATATATATATATAATATATATATATATATATATATATATATATATATATATATATATATAATAAATGCTAAGGCTGCTTTGGTGTACAATGTAGACTAAACACGCAGAGTGAAAGATGAAACAACCTTCGGAAATACTACTACCGAGGATTGAACCCAGATGCTATAGCTCTGTGGCCACCACCCACGGTGGCGACTCGACATTATATATGACATTTGTTAGTGAGATTATATAGACAATGGGATATGCAGAAGTCTGATAGCTGGATTTACAGACATATGATATTGAATTATCGGGAGACACGAGTGTGAGATTTATACATATATACAGGCATGCGATACTATAATACATAAGTAATAATATTATGTGCCGTGTGGTGATTTACTGTTGGACATGATGCCTTTAGACGGGTGGCTCCACCTACCGTCGGGTAGGGCCGAGAGGTTAGGTGGATAAATGGATTGAAAATAGGAATAGGATCAGGTGGGATTTGGGGCTCTCCCTCTCTCCTTGTGTGTGTGTGTGTGTGTGTGTGTGTGTGTGTGTGTGTTTTTTATCGGTATGGAATAAGACACTGGCGTGGAGAATCTCAAATCGAGAATTCAATCTTTGGTCGAGTCATCAGGGAAATAATCAGGGGACAGACTTTTGATGCAATGGCTGACTAACGTGTGTGTGTGTGTGTGTGTGTGGTTGCGTGTGTGTGAGAGTCCGTACATTCATTTGAGTGACACAGTATATGTGATGTTCTCTCGACCTATGTTTCGACATCTACTAATGCCAGGGAATGCAATATAAGTATTCATGAGTCGATAAGGTAACTAATAAGGTAGCCGACTAGATAGCTAGTAAGGTAATTCATAAGGTAACTGATAAGGTAACTGATAAGGATAGTAATAGGATCATTATTATGGTAATATCCTGATGATATGTACCGAGATAAATAGATAACATTGATCTAGAAAGTGATATCCTTTTATCTGCTTGTATCATATAATGGCATATATAGATTACTCATCAGTATTATCAAGGGCAATATATATATATATATATATATATATATATATATATATATATAAGTTTATGTGTTTTTAATATATATATATATATATATATATATATATATATATATATTTTGTGTGTGTGTGTGTGTGTTTCTTTTTCTAAACATATTTATTTTTTGTGTATGTGGTGTGAGTGTGTGTGTATATATATATATATATATATATATATATTGTGTGTGTTGTGTCTGCGAGTTTATGTGTGTGCACGTGCGTGCAAGTGCACACACATTAAGAGAGAGGTTGGAAGCGGTGAGTGTTTACTAGAAGAAAACCAACGGTCATACAAAGAAAAATAACTCAGGATCTGTCAGTAATCCGGATAACGAAATCATCACGTGACTGATGTCAACAATCGATCCCGAAGATTCTAATAATTCTATTATTCAATAAGGCGCCGTCTTTAGCCAGTCTGGATATATCTATACGATAAATTCGTACCGAACCTTTGACGAGTATTAAATGTAAATATATCGATATGAGAGACGATAGAAGCGGGATAAAGTACTCCCTTGTCTGGTATCTGGATCCATAATTGGGTTAGTTCTCTGGAGACAGGGGGCGCGTGTATCAGAATGACATTGACTTATACAGGCTGATGTAGAAACATCTATGGCTAGGTTTATGGGTGTGAGCATAATACGTGTGTGTTTGTGTGTGTGTCTCTGAGTGTCTGTATGTGTGTGTTCGTGTGTTTTAGTTGTGGGTGAAAGCAGTAAGATTTGCGAATTGTGAAATACACCTCTGGACGATTCATCAGGGTATGAAATTAAGATCGGCCCCACTTTACGCTGAGACGTATAGTGTCTCAGTGGTCCATGTGTATTGTACCAGCATCTGGTTTTGACGCAGAACTGCGAGTCATGGACGTACTTTCTCTACCTACATACCCGTATACCTATACCTACATACCCGTATACGGACAGAGAATAACATCACACCAGAATTGCCTCATTTAAGAGAGGAAAGTATCTCGAGAAGCGCCCTCCCCCGCAGTATATACATCCGAACCTGTATAAAACGACATAGTGTGCTTAATGACCAGCTGAGCTTCTCTCCCAAGGGTGGTGTTTATATACAGGGTCTATTGTATAGAGCAATATATGACACACACACACACACACACACACACACGACTTGCATACTCTGGGTATACATAGACCAGCTGCGTGATATAAACTTACAGTTTGACAACGCCATCCCACCCCCTCCAAACAGACACAAACACACACACACACATACACACTACACACATACACACACCAAATACACCATTCCATTCACTAGTCTATTCTCACCTATAAACCACAATACCCAATCACGCATACCATACACAACCACCCAAATTCATACACAAAAACTCAACTTACATTTCTGCCGAAGCTAAGTTCACGGCTACAAACTCTCATATATATATATATATATATATATATATATATATATACGCACACGCATTAAGAAACATATACACATATGTACCCATACCAGGTAAACACCGAGACGAACTGAGCCATGTCCAGTGTGTATTGTGTTTCCATCAATTACGTGAACTAAATCCAATTACATCTGACGCTCGCTACAGCTCCGGTTTGTAAAACTGTAAATCACATTTGTGGGTCGTGGTCAAGACGCCCCGAATCGGGCCCGTGATGATTTATCACGATTTATGATGAGGTATGATGATAAATGATTTTTGATAAGCTGACACACGGTGAAACGAATTAAATTATAATAAACGCATATTATCGTCCAGTTTTCCGCCGTAGCTAATCCGATTATCGCTGACCGTTTCCAGATTTTCAAGTAATGTTTTAATTTTGCACTATTTAGGTTACTTGCTTGGTTTGAGCGCTAATTATTACGACATTTTGTGTTCATTGATTTGTTTATTGCGGAATCGGAGATATGAGGTAGAGATAACGGTGATTTTCTGTCGTAGGATGAAAGCTTGCAATCTGGCGTAAAGTAATTAATTATAATAGTTAATAAGATCACACACACACACACACACACACACACACACACACTATATATATATATATATATATATATATATATATATAAAGATATATCATTTATATATCTATTATCATGTAAATAGATACTTATGGATTTCCAGGGAGTCTTATATTCATGTGGGTGTGCGCTTGTGCATGTGTTTGTGCGTGCGTGTCTGCATGCGTGTGTGTGCGTGTGTGTTATATAAATACGCATAAAGGCAGCAACAGAGATACTCACATATCACAAAAATACATCTGGACGATTCATCGGAGAATTGATCGGGATCACCGACTGGCCATGCTGGTGCGCTTAATATATCACCAGTCTCTCTCTTTTCTAGCCTAACACACACACACACACACACGCACGTACGCACACACGCACGCGCACGCACACACGCACGCACACGCACGCACACACACACGCACGCACACACACACGAGCACACAGAGAGAGAGAGAGAGAGAGAGAGAGAGAGAAAGAGAGAGAAAGAGAGCTTATTCCACCCCCGCACAACCCCTCCCCAGCTTCTAGGCCGGTATGTTTACATCCCCATAACATCACCATTGGGGTATGGAGTCGTTTCCTCCTTCCCCCCTCCGAGATAGCTCTATATCTCTCTCTGACCTAGAGGTACATCTGTCTATCTCTATCTCTCTGCCCATCTACCATTCACCACAGACCCATCTTATAGACACCACAGAGTACTATATTAGATTAGCTCCACCAGAGCTATGTCCCGTGGCCCCTGGACTGGGCCAGCCCCAGCCCGAGGGGAGGGCGGGTAATACCGTGGCCCACAGTTACAGGTGTAAATAGTATTAACGGCGTGTCTCCAATATCTGGGGATCCTACCCGTCTTGGCCACCATACAGTAATATAGCCTCCACCACAACAGCCACACTAAGAACAACTACAAGAACAACATGTTGTGAAGCTACATCAGCAACAGCCACAGTAAGAACAACAACTGGAAAAAACATGATGTGATGCTACATCAGCAACATCCACAGTAAGAACAACAACTGAACAACATGATGTGAAGCTACATCAGGGACAGCCATAGTAACAACATCAGCTATAGAACAACACGATGTGAAGCTACATTAGCAACAGCCACATTAAGAACATCAACTAGAAGAACATGATGTGAAGCCACCACAGCAACAATAAGAACATCAACTAGAATAACATGATGTGATGCTACATCAGCAACATCCACAGTAAGAATAACAACTGAACAACATGATGTGAAGCTACATCAGCAACAGCCAGGAAAACATCCACGATGATTGCTCTAGTTTGAAAGTTGTATCTTCTCTTACCTTTAAATGGATGGATGATATATATATATATATATATATATATATATATATATATATATATATACACCTTCTCTCGCTCTCCCCCTCTGAATCAAGCAATCAACCAATCAACCAATCAGTGGACGAGTTCATCAATCTATAAATCAATCAATCACAATCAGTTCAATCTCTCAATTTCCCCACTCCTCCCCGGGATTCTGTGCGTGCCGGTACGTGCACACACATTAACACTTGTCTTGTTATCTACTCGGAGCCATTGTCTGTGCTAATCGTGTGTAAACAATTGTCTCACCATCTTAAAGATGGGGAAGCCTAAAATTAATGACGTCATTCAGTATCGCGGACCATCTTCCCAGCTAAGCCATTCTTTAGGCCAAATTTATCGCCATTATGACGTCATATTTGCCAATGTTGAGATGTCGATGGTGTGGCGATGATGTAATTTCCGACGGAAGTCGTAGCCCTCTCGCAGAGAGAAATCGCTTTGGTGTAAAACGAAAACCGATCTCTCTCTCTCTCTCTCTTTGTGTGTTTGTTTGTGAGTGTGTGTGTGTGTGTGTGTTCTGGCGGAAATACTGAATGGCAAAATAAACACAGGTCCCGATTGAAAATAGCCACTAAGTGAACAGAAAACCCTATCTGGGAGAGAGGGGGGATGAGATTGGGAAACAGAGAGTGAGAGGGGGGGGGTGAAAGTGAGAGTGAGTGAGAGAGAGTGAAAGGGGGAGAGATAGACCGATAAAGAGAGAGAAAGAGAGAGAGAGAGAGAGAGAGAGAGAGAGGAAGGGGGTGAGAGAGAGAGAGAGAGTGAGAAAGTCAAAGGCAGAGAGAGACTGAATGTGAGAGAGAGAGAGAGAGAGAGAGAGAGAGAGAGAGAAAGCTCCACACTGGACACGGTATTCATTCATCAGCGGTAGGAGCCATTTACGCCTTCTACGACCACGGCGGAGAATGACTGTTTGTTTAGAAGAGCCATTATGGCCCGTACGTGTCCCCGTGTCAATGGCACCCGGTGTCCAGGACACACCCGAGATGGGGCGACACCCCGTGTCCATGACACACCCGAGATGGGGCGACACCCCGTGTCCAAGACACACCCGAGATGGGGCGACACCGTTTTTTATACGCGATACCCCTACCGACGATGGCGGAGCGTCGAGGACCGCGAGCGGACAGAGCTATTCCATAATGTCGCCGCACAAGGACAAGACCATGAGTGTAGCCGAGTTAAGTAACATGGATGTGACCGTGTGGAGTTGTCGTTGTTGTTGTTGTTGTGGGTGATTGTCGGATCTAATGTGTGCTAGTTAACTCTAATGTTTTCCTTCGTCGAGGGTTATGTTGAGGGCTAGTGGAGTCGCTGTCAGCGAAGGTGTGGCGTGGCCTGATGCTTGTTAAATTCAGCATGTGTTTGTGATTTTGTTTGTGACTGTATGTGTGTGTGTGTGCGTCTGTGTATTTAGGGCGGGGGGTGGAGGTTGGTAATTCCGCCCGGCTGCGGCAGAGAAGTGGGAAGATATAAGCGAGAATTGACGTATATAAAAAAAAACACGAACAAAATAAAAAATATATTTTACATTAAAGATAAATAGATATTAAGAAAATAAATAGTAGATAGAAATATAGATAGATAGGTTTATTGATTAACTATCTGACTGATAGACTGACTGACTGACTGACTGACCGACCGACTGACTCATTTATTGAAGAAATAAAAAACGAACTTATCAATGATATCTCGCGTGTTTTTGATTTATTAATATTTTATGGAGTTGAGAAACCAACTTAACGACGACGACAACAACAACAACAACAACAACAACAAATCTTTCGAATTTGTCCCTAGAATTCTAGAATTAGGAAATGTTCTTCGGGATCCTTGGGCGGCGTAAGTCCGAAGTAGGTGTACGTGTTCAAAAGGCGGGAAATTGGCTAAAAATAGTTTGTGGCCTTTTGTGGTTTCCTTGAAGCTATTCAACATTCATTTTGCTTGCGATTGCATTATTAATATATGCATGTTTTACAGAGATAAAAAGCGGGTGGTGGGGGGAACGATTTGTTTCCTTAAAAATAAACATGAAACATGAATAGGTGTTTAATAACAATTCCGAGAATCTTCCTTTGGCTCAGGACCATTTTGTCTTCAGCATAAATTAGTTTGTTTTCTCCACGTTGAGTTACTTCTTCAAGTCTTTCTAAGTCCCTATAGGCACCCTCCCCCCATAATATCACAGTTTTCTAGGTAAACAATGTTTAGCCGAATAGCCTTTTTAAGGTATCAGAGCACGGGCCTTTGTTATCTCTTTATCTCAGATTGGGCAATATATTTGTAAAGAGATATGACAGAGATAAGTGCCGACAATCTACTCTCTAATGTCGCCCGTGACAGAACGGTATATCGCGTCATATGCGTTATTGTCACGTGGCATTTACCCTTCCGGTCCATTGTCGGAATATCGGCAATTCACCAATGGCGTGTTTCTGGATCGGCCAAGGTAAGATATATGATCCCTAGTCGAGATAATTGACTAATGGCTAACCGAAATAAGGCATCCGGCTGTTTGTTTGGCCAGCTGGAATAGAGCCCTCGGACGAGCTGGTTTAAACCTACGACCAGCTGGTCGATGGCGGTAACGCTTCACTCTCTAGGGAGGTGTCTCGCTCTTCAGGGCTGGTTTCATAGAGTGAAAAATATAAGCCCCCGCACTCCACCCCCACAAAAGTGTTCCTCACAAAATATGTCCGAGTTTTATATGGAAAAACAAGAATAGGTCGAAACTGGGTTGGATTTTTTAAATGGGTAAGGTCAAAGTGAAGGTTTAGGTGACAGTTGAAAATGATTGCAGGTTGTGTGCGAAATTATGTAGGAGAGTTGAAATTTCACGTGGGGGCTTGAAATTGGCCGTGGGTTATATTTGGTGAACATTGATATTTTGATTGGGTGGTGGTTGAAATTGGGATAGGGAAAAAGTGGGGAAGTATTATAGAATACCCTTTTCAAGCTTAATGTCTATTGAAGGACCCTTTATGATCTAAGTCTAAACACTTGACATTCATGTGCAGGTTGCCCTGGCATCAAGCTGTACTATTTGGGGCTATTGTCGCCTCCCTAAGAGTATACTATCCCTAGTTCCGGCTAAGGCTACATTTGCATGACATACAATGCCATAATCCGTACCCAGAGTTACCATTTCGGGTATGGTTTCGTCAGGTTTAAAAGCAGCTGCGACCAGCTGGGATGCATCTTAAAGCGCCTGGACTAAGGCTTCTCTAACAGCTCTCCGCAGTGTCCAGGTCGGCTGCGATCGGTATTAATAGTTGGTTGTGAATGGCTTTTGACCAGCTGGTGCTCCAAAAAATCCAACCAGCTGGGCTGTATGGCGTATGGGTATGTTATTAGCAATATATGAAAGTTGAGGGGTAATTTGGCCGTGATATTGTCTGTTATGAAAGTGGAGACACATCTAGATTGGCAACGTTCGAATAATCGGAATTTTGAAAAAGACGAGCCATAAAAATGTCAACCATGTGATAGCTCAGATATTTGGGAAAGATTTATGTTTAAATTCAGCCCGTTTATGGTATTTTTATGGTTTAACTCAGTGAAATGTGGATTGATACGTTGATAAACATACTCATATCTGTCATATAAATTCACACACACACACACACACACACACACACACACACACACACACACACACACACACACACACACACACACACACACACATCATACCATACACCTGTCAGTTGCATCATATCCTATACCAGCCCGTCATGGTATCATTTGCTATTTGGTAACATCTTACAAACAACATTCTGGAGCTAATCCGGAAACATAACATATCTAGGCTGTCAACAGGCTACAACTACCTATAGCTACTCACAGCTGTCCAAAACTCCCTACAGCTACACACACTACTACTACTACAATCACTAACAGGCTACCAACAATTTCTAGAAATCTCTATGAAACCTGCGCGCACCATTAGCTACAGACGGAAACAACTACACGAAGCTACCTACAACTGCACACAAATAAACCCATAACTACAATCAAATTAAAACAACTTCACCCAACTACAATGACATAAACTGGCAAGAACTAGCCACTACTCTCCACCATCGTCCCAAATTACCAACATAATCCAGAATTCAATCGCCGCCATCAACGCGTATACACCCCCCCCCCTCCCACGTGACTCCAAGCACCCTCCCACCCTGTAGCCTGTACTATAAATGTCCCCTGACAGCTGTATTATCGCTCAAACCAGCCACAATGCCACCTTAGTGACCACTAAACGTCCTCTAAATGACGCCAACACGATCCCGACTATCGCGAAGGCGACACGCAATCCTGATTATCACTTGTTCTAGATGCACAATATGGCCGGGAGAGGAAATACCGCCACAACGACCGTCTGTAAGGGCGATCTAACGACACCAGATCCAGTTCCGGGTGGGGGCGCGCGCGCGTGTGTGTGTGTGTGTGTGTGTGTAATTGTTTACATATTTATATTTTATTAAGATTTATATTTCACTCGCTAAGTTCCATTATTGACGCTCTAAGCAATTTTATGTCTCACATTTTACCCTCTCAAGTGCGCGTCGGTACAAATATGTCAAAGTTCAGCGTCCCGTGGGGCATACTCTCAGCCTTCAGTTATAGGCTCAATTAGGGTAATCCATCATCTCGTCCACTCCGGCGCTGGCCGTTTTTGTGGCAGGTTACCGGCGCTAGATAGATGAACGCAGCGAACCCGGAACCTTTGACATTATAGCCCGACACATTCCTAATTAGCCACAAGGCCATAAGAAGACGTCTAATAAGTTAGTGAGATTGAAGCTGTCTCACCATCAGTCTGGTCTATTAGACAGATAACGAGCTTATGGCGAGAGATTATAATAATATTGTATGAAAGCTATGAGATATCTGGTGAGATAATAATTATCTATTAAGCCGTGAGACAGCCGGATAGGAAGAACGTGGGGGGGGGTCTGATAGTTGTCTTGATGGGCAGCTGATAAACAGACAATCACTCTTGGGGTGTATTATTTGTGTGCTTTGATTGTTCGTTTGATTGTTTGTTTGTTTGATAGTTTGTTTGTTTGTTTGATTGATTGCTTGTTTGAGAAGCTGTGGTTTGGGTGTATTATATTATTACCAAGTAGACTAAAGCATGATATATCATCTCTGTACTCACACAGACACAGAGAGAGTGGTCGGTGTTAGGGTGATAATTGTTGGAGAAGATAGCGGGATAAATGCTGGGTGGTTGGGTCAAGGTTGGCTAGCAGGTGGTATGTCTAGCTGGATGACGTGCTACATACAGCTCGCTGCTAGCACGCGCGTGTACACACACACACACACACACACACACACACACACACACACACACACACACACACACACACACACACATATATATATATATATATATATATATATATACACATCCACGCATATACACACACACGCAGTCACCCATGCACGCGCACACACAAATGGGTTGGTATGTATGAATGTGTTTACGAACACTGTTTTTGTCTGATGAGTCGTCCCGACGTCAAATCCGTGTATAATTTTCTAGATGTGTATATTTATGGAAGTATGGGTTTCTATGAATGTATGGGTTTTGTACTCCGAGCCAGCGCCCCCTAGATATCAATAGTCATATCCCAAAGCAGGCCATCAATCCAATCCCGGCATGAACGCGAATACAGCCAGCCGTTATTTAGTGTTAAATCTACGTCACAAAATGGCCGCCACTTCTAGCTCGAAAATGGGCCAATAATCCGGTAAAGAAGACAAGAAATAACGAAATAAATACAAAAGAAAAAAGACACATAAATAACAAAACAAGTACTTCCTTGGGCAGACGATCTTCCGCGGCGTGGCCATTTCTGTCACAGCTACGCTCGACGCCGGCGGGACGCTGGGGTAAGGCGCCATATAGGGTCTAAATCAAATCTCCGGATCATATGGATTGTCTATAAGCCGGGATCGACAGCGGTCCCGCCAAACCGCCATCAGCGTTCTGGATCCGGCCCGGACGCACTGCGGCTCGCACTGTAACGCATTGCTGGCCCATCATAGAGTGTTGGCCAATAGAGGGCGATAGGAGATGATCCCTGCTGATCCAGTTTCCGGTCTGTTATGACATTATCTGGAGCAGTTGTAATGACCAGTTGACCTCTAGTATTTCCCAAGGGCATCGCTCTGGCGGTTCGCTTTACGTAATACAGGGGAGGCGATATTGGCACAAAATGAAGTCGGGGCCGAACTAACCCGGATCTCTTCAAGACTGCTGCCGCTTAACAACTGAACTTCCCAGCTGATCCAGACGTGTGCCCTCTATGCAATTGTCCATAGTCTCAGAGCAATGCAGCTCCAAATGACGTAGTACAAACTTGTTCGGGTCTTTTCAGGTTACATTTAAACTGAAAAATGTAATGTAACCCCATCGCCGACCCCCTCTCACTATATATATATATATATATATATATATATATATATATATATATATATATATGAGAGAGAGAGAGAGATAGAGAGCAATTTATTAATTTGTTATTAATGTGTTCATAATAAATACAACCGGTAGTATAATGTGACGAAATAAAGTTATATAACAATAACATTAATGTTTTTTATTATATAAATACAATAACAGCTAACAGCTGGTGTTATCGTTATATAGACATACTAACAGCTGGTGTGATATAAGCCATTTATCGCCATTTTGGTGGTTAAAAGCTTTCTATCCGGGTGCCAGTCCCACGTGACCAATATTTTTGCCGAACCATGTGACCATATACATATATATATATAGAACGAGTAGACTTGGAGAAAGGGGTCGCTCTACACTATGATAATAGTCTCTCTCTTTGTGTGTGTGTGTGTGTGTGTGATTGTGTGTCACTTGCATCAGTGAGTGAGTCAGTCAGTCATTTACTCAGTCAGTCAGTTAATAAGTAAGTCAGTCAGTCAGTACGTCAGTCAGTCAGTCAGTCAATCAATCAATCATTCAGTCAGTCCAGTCATTGGGTATTTTTATACTCTTTTATCAATAAATCAATCATTCAATTAAATAATTAGCTAATCAATCAATCAAACAATCAATCAATGACACTTGTATTCGTACACCAAATCATTAATTTTTTCAATAAATCACCTAGTGAGATAGTCAGTCAGTCAATCCGTCCGTTCATCCATCAGTCTATCCGTCCGTCCGTCTGTCTGTTTGTCTGTCCGTCCGTCAGTTCCAGCTCACTGTATAAGCCAGTTTTTGCCGCAGTAATTGCCGACGTCATACAAACTAGCTAACTACCTATATAGCCATGCTATGACTATGCATCTTGTGTAGGCGTGTGTGTGTGTGTGTGTGTGTGTTCTGACACAGCTATCTATAAGAAGCCATCAATGTTTATATTCCAGGATACGACTGCATTGCATTTGAAAGTGCATATCACATTGAAAGAGGTAAACGTTCTCTCGGTAGCCTACCATGAGAAGGGGGGGGGGGGGGTGGTATGAGTTTACTTGACGACTCCCAAAATGGCACAAATATATTTAGGGGTATTCTAAGGGTGGGGGAATATAGGGTCCTACTGCGCATAGCTACCAGGATACACTTAATTAGTTGTTGGCGTATATATATATATATATATATATATATATATATAAGTATTTTGCATGTTTTAATTATTGCTTGCAGTGCTTCGAAAGTAGTCATAGTATATGCTACCATTATAATAACCCATCGATTAAAGACCCTTTTCCATTAAGACAACCGGTCATTTGAGACCACCTTCCCTTTTGGTGACATCGTTCCATTCCAACGTCCTGCCAACCTACCCATAAAGGACACCTCCTCATTAGAAACAGTTATATTACTAGCTATCGTTGTATAAGCCGTCATCGGCTCAATATAAATACGTTTAGTTTAGTTTAGTATTAGGAAAACAACCCCGTCAGAGTAACAAACTCCTCCCCCCCCCTCCGGTATGCCATTGGACTACACCCCCCCCCATTGTTCGGGAGCGGTTATTGTCCTTGGACGACATTG
>JAODUP010000710.1:25000-50000 GCA_025642065.1 Paralvinella palmiformis | reverse complement strand
GGCCGCTTGTTCCGACGAAATCGACATCAAGTCCCGGTTAACTGGATTCTATTAACGTGCGGATCTACAGGGAACAGCCAGACGTCGCTGATTGGCGGACTTCCAATGCCGTCGAAAATGGACTGGATTTAATTCGGGTGGGGGGGGGGGTGAAGGCGGAGGTTGAGGGGCGGAACGTCCCGTCATCGTCGACCAAACGGAGGAGGCTCCTTTTTGTTCGTCAACGGCCACGAAGGACACTTAGTCGACGCCATTGTGAGGACTAGAGAAGGAAGTCATAGCCCTGTCCTTATCATCTCGAGGACAGTGTTATTGGCGACGTCTTATCGTCATCAAAGCGATAACGGGGGTCCATCTGCCCTCGGACCGTTCACCGTCTCCCGTCCCACATCTCAGGGCCCCACGACCGGACAACCAGCCACCGACCAACGACGGTTAACCCCGGCTCCTGGCACGATATCTGGCCGCGGCTTTGCCCACCGGGCTAACACGGGCGAGTCTCTTAACTCGTAGCAGTTAACCACATGTCGGCAGCTGTAGAGCTCAAATATTGGCCGACTTACACGGCCTCGGGACAGTGGAGACCATTCATCAGACATAATGCCGACTAGGAGGAGACTGTGGCTACATCTTTTGTTGGTCAACGACAGGGTACAGACAATAGGCCATTGACTACAGGATGAGCTACTTTAGGCCTGGCTATCGCGGGATACTATAGGATCAGCGTGCTATAGGCCTGACTACTATACGGCTGGTATCTTGGCATACAATGGGATCGGTGTGTTACAGGCTAATCTACTACAGGGTTGGCTAACGTGGGATACTCTCGGTGTTATATGTCTGACTACCATAGTACCATAAGCCCTGGCTGGTAGGGATCTGAATCCTATAGACTCTGCTACTATAGGTTTGGCCACCGTGGACAACTATGGGCTCGGTGTGCTATTAGTCCTGGATATAATATATCTGGGTAGTATAAGCCCCGACTGACATAGGTCCAACTTGCTACAGGTTAAGCTAAACCATAGGCGAGTCTACTATAGACTTTGCTACTATAATTCAGGACTATTAGCAATCCAGTTACAATAGACCTAGCTACATTAAGGTTAGCTACTAGTCCAGGTCTTACAGGCCAGGCTTATACAAGTTTGGCTACCATGAGTCCGACCATTATCGACTAGGCTAATCTAGACTCGGATGCCATGCATCTGCTGACTTTATACTCCACTACAATGAGCTCGCCTAGACTAGTCTACTAAAGGCTACTAAAGTCTCATCTAACAAATACTCGACTACTACCAAAAGGCTCTGCTACTATAAACCCACCACAAAGGTCTGGTCTAACATATACAGTCTAGGGAAAAAGTTCCCATAAAATAATTATTAAAATGAATGCGCGAAGCCATTTCCAGGTATATTATACACAGCCTAATATCGGAGATGTTTTTCAAGAAGTTTTGTTGCCACTTACAGTTACAGGTGACACTCAGTGGCTTCCAATTATCCCCCCCCCAAAAGCAAACAAACGCTTGACTGAAGCCATGTGGTGGGTAAAGGGATCATATAATGATCAGTGAATAAATTTGTTGCATTGCGATCATTACCCAATTTATATTGTTTGCGAATCGTTTTTTAAATGCCACAAGTATATCCATATTTTTACTCGTTAATCAAATTGCTCTATCAACGTCCTATCATTCTATAAGCAAATATAAGTGACTGTCATTATAATGGAACCTCGTAAACGTATACGAGTGACTTTCTCTAGAACTCAGAAGCTAGAAGTGCTTCGTTATCAAGATCCTCACCCCAAAACCAGTCAACAAGCAATAACTATTGGCAACATTCTTCAACAAAATGAATTATTTGATTCCCGCACAAACGTCTAAGCTACCTGATATTTCAACTACTATAGATCAGCCCAACATAGTTTATATTTCAACTACTATAGACCAGACCAAACTACTTGATATTTCAACTACCACAGACCAAGCTTTAGGACCTAACTTCGTTATAGCTCAGCTCCAGTAGTCCAGATTTCTCTTTAGAAAAAGCAAACATCGGTCATCACGTGGTCTGTCACCATCTGTGACTATAGCTCTGACCTTGACACTTTGACCATCGATGTCGGGATCTAATTGAGCTGGGTTTGTTGGCGTTCCGGATAGCGTCCGCACAAGTGTGTCTGGATATATTAGTACGTGTGTGTGTGTATGTGTGTGTGCGTGTGTGTGTGTGTCTGTGTCTGTGTTGGGGGATGTGGACTGCGAAGGTTGGTTTGTTTAGTTTCCAGATTCGTCACACATAATTTCGATTCTGTCATTCGGTGCTGATAAAGAGAATTCAAAAATGGTTGTAACACCATCAGATAGATTCATCAGGAGACCTAACATCGCTAGGGGACCTTTGATACTAACACCTATGATACTCCTGTATATATGTATCTATGCAAATCTCAACCCCCCCGTCTCTATTCAACACCGACCTCATCTATTTATCTATTTATCTGTTTTAATATAATTTATTTATCAGTCCCAATATATTTATTTACCTATTTATCTATTAATCTATCATCTATCTACCAGTCCCATCCTCCTACCGTTAACTCGTTTACACACGCGTAAGGCAGCGCCCACGAGGACGCGCATGCGTGCGTGTATTGGCTGAGAGGAACCAAGTTGATCCGTCGACACGGATCCAGCTGGTCAATTGATTGCTGGTCGTCGCCAACTGCTCGGACCATTTATCTGTCGGCTTTATTTTCCATATTTAAAGTTGATAAACAACCCGACGACAGCTGGTCATACGTCACACAGGCGGCCAGTTGGTGTCGGTATTACTGGTTGTCCGCTAGATGGCGTTCCAGGGCTTTAATGCCCGACAACAACTGCATAAATCTACGGCTGGGCAATAAACATCATATTACGGCAATATGGAGGCGGATTATCAACGAGAGTAGAGTACAGTCGACCTCATGTTAGACGAACTTCAATTTAGCGGATTTCAGAAACAGCGGACGAAATCCGGCCAGTCGAAGCTAAACATCCCATCATTGAAGGTGTCAGTCAATGAACCATTGAGTGAGGCAGTCAGTCATTCAGTTAGTAACTCGATCAGTTAATAAAGGAATCCAAGAGTCAGTGAGTAAGTTCATTGATCAGTGATTTATGGCTGACAATGTTTTAATTTTGCGGATGAGATATCGTTAGAACAAACTGCCCACTTTTTCTTATTGATGCAACTTTTGGCTTATAATCATCTGTTTGTCTCGGTTTGGGCTCAATGTGTACCCATCACCCAATTTATGAACATAACTCCAGCTAAATTAGCAACACGGCATAGGTATTGATGGTTTTGAACGTTTGTGTGTGTGTGTGTGTGTGTGATTGTGTGTGTGTGTGTGTGTGTGTGTGTGATGAAACATCGGTTACTATAAGTAGGTCAATCTGCTGTCTAGGTAACTGGCTGCTGACGGAAGGTTATCGCTTCAGCTATGCTTCCGTGGTTCGGGTTGCTGATAGCAATTGCAGAATGTTCACGAATTTCAGGAGCCATTAATTGGTTCACAATTGGTTCCAGCATCGAACTAGGTAGCGATTCAAATTATATCGGAATAAGTGTTGGATGTGAACTTTTCAGAAGCGTTTTCAAATTTCCGGTCTTTCCTCAGTTCCAGAAGCCACCTTGGCTAAAATAATAAAAGGTTAAAGCCACGGAGTACAGAATCCGGCCTCAAGTGTACGGGACATAAAGACGGTCGATTAATTTACGATATCTTGAATCAGTATATACCCGAAACAGGAAAGGATCCTCTGATAGTGTAGGCGTCTCTGATGATAGTTGATTCGCCGTAATTTAATGTAACAATATGGACGTGATGTAGTTGGTGATGTTCTATTTTTTAAGGTTCCTGGTCGTGATGCGTTCGCATCCAGTCGTATAGGTATCTATAGAGTGTTT
Organism: Paralvinella palmiformis; assembly: GCA_025642065.1. Classification (NCBI taxonomy): domain Eukaryota; kingdom Metazoa; phylum Annelida; class Polychaeta; order Terebellida; family Alvinellidae; genus Paralvinella; species Paralvinella palmiformis. Next base: position 46,040 of record JAODUP010000710.1, on the reverse strand, counting down.
CATTCGCTCGGTCCATCGACGTAGGGTAGCGTCTAAACAAGGCATCGGTTCAAAAAACTGACTATGGGCGCCATCTATAATCATATATGGAAACAAATCGAAACTACTTTACATCCGCAAACCCATAAACAATATCCGATCCGAAATATATAATCTTTGTGTGTGTGTGTATGTGTGTGTGTGTGTACGTGCGTGCGTGCGTGCGTGCGTGCGTGCGTGCGTGCGTGTGTGCGTGCGTGCGTGCGTGCGTGCGGCGGCTGTCAGATATCATTTATCCATCTCTGTTATAAATAAATATAACACGACAGAGCGTCATAATATAAATAATATATAATAATTATTATTAATATAAAATCATTCTGCGAACGAAACAAAATTGAATTCATCTAAAAAGGCAGCCGCTCCCTTAAAGGGCGATGACAATTATGGTATAAAACTGGCCAATAATATCTGTTTATTATAATATAATACGCTTTAGTATGTGTCAGCTCATCAAATATCATAACTCAACATACATAAACAATAATAAATCTGCGCTTTAGAACACAATTGATGCTCTGCTATGACGTGATCTATTGGGCTTCAATATTCGCGATATAAATTTAATTTTTATCCGTGGTTGATATTTATTGGGGGATTGGGGGGTGGGTGACGGGTGGATGGAAGTCTAAATATTGCTGTATGTCTCTGTGTATGATAGTACGTGTATGGCAAAATTATGTTTTTATGACCTATAAACTGGCCGGTCTTTGGGGAGAGTTCCGTATGTGGGGCTCCTACGTGGCCTAGCAGTAAAACCTCTGACCTGGCTAATCTACTTGTGTGTATGTGTACACACACACATGCACACATACACACAAACATACAAACACATATATGATTATATATATATATATATATATATATATATATACAAATACACACACACCCATACACACTCGCACGCAAACATACACGCACATACACACAAACACACACGCATATATATATATATATATATATATATCGCATACACACACACACACACACACACACACACACACACAAACACACAAACACAAACATTCTCCATATATCACATCTATATTCCCCGTATATCGTCCATATCACCCCGATGTACAACGTATATCATGTATATTACTCATATTTTCCACCAGGTGCACAGACTTCCTGCGATTCTTTCTGGATTTGCCACGGCCCGAGGTCAACGAGCGCGACATTCACAACTACGAGATATGTGGCAACATCACCATGATCCAGAAGACGCACTATTCATCAACGCGAGCGCTGATCCTGGAATTCCACTCGGACAAAGTACAAGGCAACAACACGGGATTCAGGGGAATATTTAAATTCCTGGATAAAGGTAACCATCTTAACAAATTGTCACATTAGCAACTAGTCTGACTGCAGATACATTCGACAACATGACAACAGTTACAGTTGGGCCACAGGGAATTATGAGACCATTCGAATAAACCGAAATGTACAAATCGTATCTGGCAAAAGAGCTGGGGGGTTTTCTCCACCTGCCATAGGATTCGTTTAATTCGAACTGTGTCAACTTGCGTCGACTCTACCGCGATTAATGTAAAACCGATCCGGGAAAGTCAATAGTAATATATTCGATTTGAAATTTTGCATCTCGATTTAAGGTCATTTCGTATTAGCAAAACGTAATGAATTTTTAACAACCTTTCACTGTTTCATTTGTAAGATGACACCGTGATTCCTAATGATTTGCTGTTAGATACACGATTAAAGCGAATCTGAATTTTTTCTCGAGATCGACATAGCACAGTTTATCAATGAGTCATGCTGGTTCAATCGGGTTTGATATAACGAGCGTTACTTTGTTAATTACTGAATCAGGTGCCCTTTTTTATCCGCGTGAAAGGTCGGGGGGCGGGGGTTGGGGGGCTGGTTTGCCGTTGGTCAGGTTCTCTCGGAAATCGTATTCCAGAAACACATCTTCAATCACACGAACCATAAACACACCTGGCACAGGGAGGCGCGTGTCTCGTGCACGATTCTCATTTGTGATGAATGAATTGTACCAATCAGAAATGACGGGATCATTAACTAATGGACGAGTCGATTGTCTCCAGATTACCGGTCGTAGCCACGGCTGGACCACTGACAATCCTGCTGTGTTAATCCCGGAACGAGAACTCACGGTACAGCGGAATCACAGCCATACTGACAGCTAGCCTGGTGGCTAGCTGTGTACACGGTGACCCACACACCTCTCTCTCTAATACGACCACCTGGTGTCATTCTGTCACTTCCGTTGATGATTATGAAAAAGTAGATAGAAGTTGTCGTCTAATCACGAAATCCGTAACTGGATCACAATCAATGGAGGTATCTTAATCACTTCTAACGGGATATAACCTCCTCTGGTTTCAGAGACCAATCGAATTGTTCATTTCTTGTTCATGGCTCGCTAAATCTCACTGACTCACTGACTGACAGATTCACTGACTCACTGACTCACTCAAACACTCACTCATTCAACCACTCACTCAACCACTCACTCAACCAACCAACTACTCACTCAACTGGAACCAATACACGGAAAGCCTATACACCATAAACAAAGCGTCATCAATACATAAATTATTGGTTTTGTGGGTGTTCAGGCGACGAGTTATGAAGAAAAAAAACCCAACTAAGGTGTTCATGAGATATATGATCGAGTATTTTTTTAATCAGTCCATTTAGACTGACTCATGATGCGGTCCCGTCCGTGTTTTAGACGCTGGTTCACGCTCGTCGATGGCATTCCAGGTAGAGTATTCACCTTTCGGCACTTCTGAATATAGACTAAGGCGAGATAATAGTCGTTTGTTAATTGATATTAACAAAACTCCTCTTTAGGTTCGCGTTTTATAGCCATCCACAAACCCAACGTAGGCTAACCGGGGGGGCAGAGCTAATCAGTGAAAGTAATGAATAGCATCCTTCACTCTGTGGGTGGATTCTAACTCTCCATCTCAGAAGCCCGTGACCAACTAGATTTGAAGACGAAGTTGCTGTACGACACCTGGCGAGCCACACCGGCCCGATCCGATTACCGGAGTAAACAACGGGTTTGAGACGCGCCCTAAGGTTCTGTAAACCGCGATATCTTGGCGGCCTTAGTTACCGTTAGCCAAACTAAGCCGCTTTACAGTATGCTACATTTTGCTAGCACGATGCTCAGCGTATCCGTCTATCGACATGAAAACATAACAGAAGCTAAACAATTATTAAATACGACCAAATCGCGTGATCACGTGTCCCGGAGACAAGCAAACAAAGACGCGCGTTTAGTCTCCCTACATTTGATTACAGCGAGACAGGTAGAACGTGTCACGTGGCTGCCAGTGCCATTAGAACTCGGCGTGTGGCGCCACCTAAGCTACGGCATTATGCAATTACCGTATATGATTGACTAATGACCCCGGGCGCTAATTTATTTCCCCATCCTTTCATCCCGCTGTCCCCGCGCAAATGCGGCCCCTGTATAGCACCCACCCAGTGATATACGGGGCGACTATAAACTTCCCCCCGACACGTGCCTCGACATCACCTGATCACGAAGGTATCAACGTGTAACAGTGACAAGGATCCATTTGTGATTATTCTACACGTTGGTTTATTAAAATATATATAAAAGGTGATGTCGGTAAAGCGTTTACGGTATTTTTATGTTGGCTATATAGGCATTAGATTAATAATTAAGTTATAGCATTGATTAATATCGTGTCACCCAATCTTTATTCCAAGGAATCAATCACATTCTATGTTAGAAGATGTTGAGCTGCAGCTTCGATTTATAAAGTCAGTTGGGTCGTGATTGGATTGCCGAGCGTGTATTAGCTGGGCGTAGCTGGGCACATAAATATATGAGGCATGTGGATTAATAATAATAATAATAATAATATTAATAATAATAATATTACAGTAATATCAATATTAATACCACTACTACTACTACTACTACTACTAATAATATTAATAATAATAATAATAATAATAATAATAATAATAATAATAATTTTGTTGTTATTATTGTTATCGCTGTTGCTGCTCATTATTACCGCTATTACTACTACGTTTCATCACTCATCTGAAGTACGTGCATGCGCACGCATCATCTTCTTAAAGTAAAATGTTCGATTAAGCCACCCCCACCCCCCAATAAAATAATACAGGATTTGAGCCGAAACAGTCACGAATAGTCAATAAACAGAATGCAGTCATCAGTCAGCCTTGGTTTTATTCCATCCCAGATTTGGAATCATCTGAACCCATCGTTTAGAGTGGGTAGAGCGATGAAGTAGAAACCAAAACGTTCTGGTTTCGAAACCGCCGATAGGTGGCTGATCGTTGACGGTCATTACTGGTCATCTGACGTTATAGGATGGCGATATGTTATTGCGAAATATGTGCCCACATGCGGCAGTTCGAAGCGGTATGCCCCCCGAGGGGACGATTGTGGTACAGGATTGTACGGGTCCGCGTCGGGAGGGAGTACACGAGACGACCACCCCGAAGACTTAATGAGGGGGGTCGTAACCGGATTGTAAAAGGACGTAATCGAAACAAATTCTCCGACACGCAATTCCCTAAACATGGCGTGCGTGAGCCGAATGTTACGTCAATGCGCGTTTGAAATGGTCCCTGATGGCGCATCACGATGGAAATTTGATATTCTCACAACGAACGAGAAGAACAATTAAACCCGGCCATCTCTATTATATAGGGTAGTTAACCCAATAAGGCCCCCCCCCTCTCCCTCCCCGACCCCTCTCCCGCAACCGCACGTTCCAGATGTGATTGGTTTTCCCACGATAATCATCATTTTGATCAAAATAAATTCACGGTGGGGAGGGAAGGGGGGATGGGGGGGGGGAAGGGCGTTTTATCAACCCAGAGTCCAGCATCTATTTGGTTTTTCAATTAGAATTCTCAGGAGTGTATCTGTGAGATAGGGCCGACGAATAGGGGACGAAATAATGTGTTAGAATCCTGCTGCAATGTACGACAAGGAGATTACTCTACACACGAGTCCTGTTTGATTACCGACAGACGCCGTAATTCGGTGCCCGATCCCATACAATTCGTCGCCATTTTCCGGTAACTCACGGTGAATGATTTCAATGGCCTGCGTCGGTCACGCGCTATCACGTGATCCGCTACTTGGGCGCGTATCCGGGCGCATTGTGCGTCCGGCCGCGCTCTAATCCGGATCCGCTCCAGAATTGACGCCTCTCGGAGCGAGGCCGTCATTGTGGAACGGGTCTTTGGCATGTTTAGAGCCGTCTGGAGACACGGAGAATGTTGGAGATTCCTACACGAGAGGCGAGATGAGGCTGAGTGATGGTTGTTCGTTAGATCGGTCGGTTGACGGGTAATGTGGTCGGATGGTAGTAATAGATCAATAGTAACTGACGGCTATCATATAACAGCTACCTGTTTACCTGGCGTATGTTCTAGCTGCCCAACGGACATGTAGATGGACAGACAGAGAAGCACATACAAACATACACACACGCGCGCGTACACAAATACACACACACACACACAGAAGATAGATAGATAGATAGATAGATAGATAGATAGATAGATAGATAGATAGAGAGAAGAGAGAGAGAGAGAGAGAGAGAGAGAGAGAGAGAGAGAGAACAAATAAACAAACATAATAAAATGCACGTAGAATAAAAGGAAGAATGAGAAGAGTAGCAATAGGTAGATAGAAAGTATATATATATATATATATATATATATATATATATATATATATATATATATAGATAGATAGATAGATAGATAGGGGATTGATGAAGATATAGAGCGATCAATATGACATGGGTGTATCGATACTCTATTTTACCTACACAACTACAGTATAGTAAACCATACGATTTAAACCCCGCAACATAAACACAGGAAATTACCACAGGAAAAACCGACAGGAAGAGAAAACACAGCTCCTAGACGGAAACGCAACGACGGAAACAACACAACAACACAACCCAAATCAAACAAAACAACCCAAATACAATTACTTAAACACCACGACGGAAACACATACCAGTACAAACGTTACGACTTAAACACCGGACAGAAGAACACACGTCATACATCAAAGGTTACCACACGAATGTAATAATAATAATAATAATAATAATAATAATGATAATAATAATATAAACACGTTAATGCAAACATAACCGAAACGCAGCGACTCAAATCCCTAGACATAAACATCTCGACACAAACATCACAACACAACACAAATGGACAAACACAAATAGATCCTTACCGTTTCTTAACGTAATCAAGTCGTTCCACCTAACAGCGGGGTGCCGGATCTATTATTTTTTTTCAAATTTCAGTTGACGTCATCGCATTTTCCCCGACGTCGATAATTTATTACCTGGCGTTGATAATGGGCGACCATTATCAATGGCGACATTAATTTAATGGAAGTTCGCCGTTTTCTGGGCGAATTCTCGCTGGCGGCTCGCATTCATCAACGGACGACGTTGCCAGAAACATTTAGCAAACAGTCACTCACACCCAAAGGAATCTTGCGGAATTGGGAAAAACACCGGGTGGATGCGGGAGGTAGAAGTCCGTTTTATTCGAAGACTTTGATAAAATGGGGCGCAAAAGACGTGAACCATCCGGGTATTCCACGGGAGCGGACGGAATTCTACGGGTCGCGGTGACGTCATTGGTAGGGCACTCCTGGGAAATCTGAAATAATCGTGTTGCTTCCGAAAAGGACATGATCAAATATTGGGACACGTGTTTAAACAGAGAAAATCGCCTGCTTTTGTGCTCAGGTGGTCCGTTTGGTCGGCTATAGTGTGTATGTGTGTGTTTGTGTGTGCGTGTGTGTGTTTTACCTGGAAGCACGTTAATATTAGTCTATCATCTTTTCTGTTAGTGTATCTTTCCATCATACAGTAAGTGCTTATTTGACGATGTTAAATGTTTGTGTTCTTATATAAATCTATATGCACATATGTATCCGTAAGTAAGCATGCGTGAGTGATTGGGTGCGCGTTCTTGTCTGCGTCCGTATGCCCAACAAACCGTTGGACCGATATTATGTTGATAACGCGCACAACAAGAACATCTCCCCTTCGTCGCCACATCTAGGTTATCGCCTGGTGACGCCTTCCATCTTGACCTGGCCTACATTTCGTCGACCAATCGCGTCCATCGCGGATGATGCGTCATACAGCCCGGTGTTGTGACCCTTTTATCTGGCGACAAGATCGTGTTTATATCGTGTAAATCTTTTTCCAAACTAGACATTGCTAATTCTCAGAGCTTGAGAGCCTAAAATAGGCTGGCATCTTTGTGGCTAAGCGTCTTATATCGTGAACAAGCCACTCTACACTGGATATTCCATGCTAGTTTGTATACAATATTCACTTCATACTTACGATAGCCGGCTTGTCCTTCCGGGATGAGATGTCGGGATATCGTGTCAGTTCTGGATATTGGTGTATAGGTCACGTCTTCCGATGGTATTTAGTTCCATATATTTATAGTTTGCGCTTTGAAGGGAAAGAGACCGACGGACAGATAGATTAGATAACAGATGGGAATATGAAATAAATAGGTTCATATACACGTAGACACACACGTACACATACATGCACCCCCACACACGCACACACGCACCTCTCTCTCTGTCTCTCTCTCTCTCTCTCTCTCTCTCTCTCTCTCTCTATATATATATATATATATATATATATATATATTGTCAGTCCTAATCTATAGTGAGTGATGTGGCTCTCTCTCTCTCTCTCTCTCTCTCTCTCAATATATATATATATATATATATATATATATATATATATATATATATATATGGCCACATCACTCACTATGGATTAGGACTGACAATGTATATATACCCGAGCTTGTTCTATATGCTCCAGACCTATGTTATAACAGTCTCTCTATCTCTGGTTTATATCTGTATGCCTATCACTTTCTTCACCTGTCTGTCTACCTGTCTGTCTGTCTGTCCAACCTTCCCGTATATGTACATGTATAGAGATTTAAGTGACTTCATTTCTGCCTTTCTGCCCATCTATATATCTGCTTAATAAATCCACATCTTAACATTCCTGCTTATACGCACTTCTACCTATCCGTGTCTGTTGACATTTTGCCTTATCTGTCTAAAAAAAAAATATCGTTGTCTACCTGCCTATCTTTCAACATATATGCCTCCATGGATAAGTGCTTATCCTTCTGTCGACATATTTGTCCACTCATCTACTCATTTGCCCCCTCCCCTAGTGGCTTATCTACCCAATACATGGTTTATATAAATCTCACCATCTCTTTAAAAATTAAATCAGTAACGTGGCTAGAACCTGTTTTAGATCCCTTAACATGATGCAAATATCGGACCGCTAAACGTCAAATCATAACCGATATAGGATCATTAATAAACTATTCTTTCAACTCCATTGACCTGTTCTACTCGATTAGTTATTTGATTGATGTTCCCAATTTAGACTAGATAAACAGTTTTTTTTAAATATTGCTGGATCTAAACACCCGGTGGCGTGAAGGGCAATATTCCACCGAAACTATAGATCTTAGGGATAGACGAATCCACCTTAAATCCATTATTAATTATGAATCGGAAAATTCATAATAATTCCATGTTAGTTGATACTATTAACACATGAGACGAGGATCTTAATGACCCGTATCGTTTTACCTTCTGCACTCGTGTTAACTTTGAACATTTTTGTCCGAAGACCTTGAAATGGCATCGAATGAAAAATTTAAAGATCTAAGTGTTTCCGATAAATTAGGAAAAATAGAACGGGGAGTATCTTTGGGAGGAGTGGTGGGGTGATATTTACTTTAAAGTTGTCGTGTAAAAGAAGTGTAAAAGAAGTGTAAAAGAAGTGCTACAAATTGATAAAGTACATTAAGCCAGAGAAACGGTCCTTGGCGGAATTGGTTAATACCACCGGCATCTGAAACAGCTGAAATAATGGTCGTTCATATTATTCACCATATACACAAAAATGTAAATATTAAATACAGTACTCGTACATTTTAAACGTTGTCCTAAATACTAAATACAGTACTACACGTTAATCGTTGTCCTAAATACTAAATACAGTACTACACGTTAATCGTTGTCCTAAATACTAAATACAGTACTACACGTTAATCGTTGTCCTAAATACTAAATACAGTACTACACGTTAATCGTTGTCCTAAATACTAAATACAGTAATACACGTTAATCGTTGTCCTAAACACTAAATACAGTACTACACGTTAATCGTTGTCCTAAATACTAAGTACAGTACTACACGTTAATCGTTGTCCTAAATACTAAATACAGTATTACATGTTAATCGTTGTCCTAAATACTAAATACAGTACTACACGTTAATCGTTGTCCTAAATACTAAATACAGTACTACATGTTAATCGTTGTCCTAAATACTAAATAGAGTACTACATGTTAATCGTTGTTCTAAACGCTAAATATTGTCTCATATGTTAATCTTTATCCTAAATACTAAATACAATTATGTATTTTAATCATTGTCCTAAATACTAAATATAGTACTACATGTTAATCGTTGTCCTAAATACTAAATACAGTACTACATGTTAATCGTTGTCCTAAACGCTAAATATTGTCTCATATGCTAATCTTTATCCTAAATACTAAATACAGTTGTGTATTTTAATCATTGTCCTAAATATAGTCCTGTGTGCTAACTATTATCATTAATATAAATAATATCCTATTTACTAATCATGGTTCTAAATATCTAATATAATCATTCATCTTAAACAATTGTCCAAAACACCCAGTAAAATCATAAACACTAATCAGTGTCCGAAATACTAAATACAGTCCTAGACTGTCAACGTTGTCCTATCGAGAGACATCTATCAGCACGAGAGGAAGCCATTTACATAGAAATGAGCATAAGACTTGGGAAAGACCTCCAAAAAATATGTATAAAAATATACATCAGTTCTTCCAAAAAACGATGCTCGTTGTTGATGTTAATATCCCATTGGTTAAGTCAAACGAAGCCTCAATTTGTCATCATCGAAATAAGAAAACAAAACCGAAGCATAAGCGGATGTCAGCTGAACAAAACATTAAAATGGCAGCCCTAAGTGTAGCTGGCAGCTAATTTTTGACAACCAGAATGTAAACAAGAATCAGATTTGAAGGATTGCGCTTTATTTCCCGAAACAATTGAGGGTTTGGAATAAGTTAAATTGATGAATCTGGATTCTTTCTGGAAATGCCAATTTCAACGAGCCGGACCAATCAGCCATTGCCTTTGTATATCGGTTGACTAAAATGGGTTGGCTGAAATGGGTCGGCTGAAATGGGTTGGCGAAAATCGGAAAAAAAATGAATGGACCATTTTTCGTAGGTTAGTTGTTTGATGAAGGCAAACTTGAAATGTCAACGTCATATGCCATGGTATGCCAATTGCCATTGAAATCAAGACAGAGGCGAGGCTTAAAATAGTTTACAGATGTTTGACAATCATATGTTGGACTTTGTGATGTCAGCCCATTTAGCATGCCTTGTGGACAAAAGTGGCCGTAAAACATCAACACTTGCACTTTATGGAATAAATTTATTTCCAATCTGTTTTAAACGGCACAACTCTTGGGCACATGATAGGTCGTTAAGGAATATCAGTCGTAAACAAATTAATCTTACCTAAACTTATAGCTTCGTCCACTAAGTCAATCTTTTGTTAGATGAAAAGTCTGTAAGAGAAGATGACAAACATTTTGTCATCACCAGGAGACAAAACATTAGTATTGTCATGATTACACAAATGTCGATCGAACTTTCAGGAGACTTATGTAATTTAGTTATTTTAATTATATTGTGTGTATTGTGAGTACTGTGAGTATTGTGAGTACTGTTAGTATTGTAAGTACTGTGAGTACTGTGAGTAGAACTGAAGCAATTGGCTAATAGATGATAGCAGAAACATGTAGCTTAACGTCACATATCTCTGGCTTGAGCTCGGATCCCACATTGAGAAACACTATTCAATATAAGACTATATTTTATCTATTTATTTCCCAGTCTACTGCTGTAACTACATGTCTCTACCGTCTGACAGACCAGGCTATAGCTAATGTGGCTGACGTATTGTCGTGACTAGAATTAATCATAAATTAGATAGGTTTTATTTTCCGGTACGGGATATAGTTACTGTGACCTGTGTGGCGTGTGGGAATTTGGCGTCATAGATAGGCGTTTTGCTATATTTGATGACACACACACGCACGCACGCACGCACGCACGCACGCACGCACGCACACGCACTCACTCACATGTATATACCTAGAAGCAGGCCTTCCAACAGACAGACAGGATTTAATACAATATCCATCCAGAAGCTTTTTTGTATCTCCACTGTCCGCCAGATGTCACCCCAGTACCATTACGCCAGCGGTGAGTGGGTGTTATGTCGTTACAAATACAATGTAATAGAAAATTATTCCGGCACGGAGCTAAGTCGTGGGTGGGACGGCGGCGCTGGACGGAGGTTGTTGTGGACGGTTGAGGGTGGGGGTGGTGAAGGTTGTGTACGTAGAGGGTTGTGATGCGGTGAAGTTTATTCTCACACAATCACACCACAAGGTCACCAAATACGGCTACCAATTTACCGAACCCAGTTGCTCGTTTACACAAATTTGCTGACGTCGTCAATATATTAGTGTCTGGCACACGGGTAGAACTGTCGACCAGAATTGTAGTTTCTCGGTTCGAATTTATCTAATTGCAAATCTACTCTATCTATGTATCTATCTATCTATCTATCTATCTATCTTGGTGTATCTGTTTATCAGCTCTTCCCTCACTCTCTCTCTCTCTCTCTCTCTCTCTCTCTCTCCCTATATATATATTATATATATATATATATATATATATAATACGTAGCTGGATGCGGTGACCCTTCGCAGGTAATACAACGAAATATTACCCCGGGATAAGTTATCCTCCCCAGGCTCCAGCTCGACCTCTTTGACCACACATTTAGAAATCTGGATATTAAACGGTCAGATCCTTTGTTCCCAGCTTTCGATTCCATTCAGTCCGACTACAGTACTCCCTAAATGATTATGTCCGATAAACCGCATAAACCAAATCCAGATTTCGCCAGATGAATCCGACAATTTTCTACGGCAATTCTCCCGTGTCACGCAACGATGACATATCCCTGGATCTATAGGCGTAATCGCTCTTCTCTATCGGGGTCCGGTGGCGTCATCGCCAGGAGAAAGAACGCCTTTTAATAATTAATTTGTTTGTTTCGAAAAGATTGATGGCCGTGGGAGGCAGGATGGGTGAGGACATTGTGTATCTCTCTAAAGTTTGTGACTTACTTCTGGAGAGGGATGGGGGAGGGGTTGCGGCATGGAGTGGGTGTGTGTGGTATTTTGGGCCATTGATGCGTAGTTAATGGGCGGATATAGAATGTAAACAAGCGAGAGATCCGGATTTTGTTTGCACATCTCCGGATGGCCTTGGTCATGTTGTGGTCTTTACTTGTACACGATTGTTATTGGATTATCTCTCTCTCTCTCTCTCTCTCTCTCTCTCTCTCTATATATATATATATATATATATATATATATATATATATTGTGCCGACAAAAAGGATAAAAAATGAGTTATTAAAACATCTGAACTATTTTTATCTGGAGTATGTGAATGACACGTGGATGGTATACGTAAGATCAATTAGTTGAATACAAATGGAACGAACTGCAAAGGGCATCTGTTTGGCATGAGTTTCGCATATGAATCAATTGTGTATGACGCGTCGATGATCTGTTACAGGCATGTGAAAGGCGAGTGGGTTGCGGGTGCATGGTGCATGATTAATCCGTCAACGACGGGTGTCCAATCTGTAAAGGTGAATGGGACGTGAATGACAGCTGAAATACACCTGTATGGCATGCCAATGATCCGTCAGTTGAATGACAATGATCCGCGAATGACATGCGACGGGCATATGTAATACTTGCTCCTAAAATATGAATAGCATGTGAGTGAGCGGTGAATGGCGTATGAGTGGCACGTGAATAACATATATACGATCTGTGATATTTTTTTTTGGGGGGGGGGAGCCTAATCCAATAAAAGTCAACCTTTCCGCAGTTCATTCTGACACGTTCATTTGCGATGCGTATTACATCAATTCGTGTTTTTCTCTTCCGGCCAATTAATAACTTACTTAGCGAAATACTCAATTCCGACAAGTACTGGGGAAAAAACGCAACAACCAACATCTTCGTACTACGTCGTCACGCATTCGGGTCACGTGCCTTCCGCCATCTTACGGCGATATTAAGCCAAATGCGCAGCGAAGATCTCCATCGCGCGACCCACGCGCGCTTCGGCGCCACCTTGTTTAATACCCCCGCACGGGGGAGCCACCGCCGCCGCGGTATTGTCGTGGCTAAGTTCGTGCCATAAAATTGCTCCGCTTCAGGATGGAGATCGTAATTTGATGGCGCGTGCCTCCAGTGTAGCGCCGAGGCGAGGGCAAGACCTCTGATGGGCGAGAGTTTTCTAAATGGACATATCTTGTCGGTGGCGAGAGGGCGCCACTGGATGGCTTCCGCTTAGCTGGCGGTTTGAAGCGGTTTAAATTGGGGAACGATTTTTCCGGCGAAACTTAAGCGGCTGAAATTTAATAAGGCGTCGTAATAAATGCCATTGGGACATTGTAGGCGGTCACGTGATCGGATATAGGCGGGGAGTTTGGGATGGTGTGCGTGCGTGTTTGTGTTTGTGTGTGTTTGTGTGTACGTGCGTGTGCGTGTGCATGCGCTACTATTAACAGCGCCAATATTAATAGCTAGATTATTTGTTTGTGTGCTTCATAGACGAGTTTATCTTCGGACAATTGTCCCTGCATACTAACCCTTCTCCGCTCACATACTAATTATTGTCCAACGTACTAACTGTTGTTGCACATAGTAACCATTGGACCATATAGTAACCATTTTACTCACTTCAGTCCCACATACTAACCGCTGTCCCACATAATAATCGTTGTCCCGAATACTAACCATTGTCCAACGTACTAACCGTTGTCGAACATACTACTTTTAGCCATTGTCCCGTGCACAACCATTGCGTTATCTGCTTATCGGTGGGCCCTATGCTAACCATTGTCCCATATGCTAACCGATGTTCCCCTATATTAACCATTATCCCAAATAGCAACCATTGTCTCCGGTACTAATATTGTCCCATCATGAGACAACGATCAGACGAGAGATGGTCATTTACATAGAAATGACAAATTGTCTCTTGCTTAAGGGTCACTCTGTGTCAGGGAGACTGAGTGGAGCTGGACTGATGGAAGGGGGAGGTCGCGGGAAGTGGAAATCATTAGAAGGAAAAGGGTGTTTGTGGGGGAACAAGATCCAGAGAAACATTTAGGGGAAGAAACGTGGGTAAAACTAGTTAACAGTAGGGAATCATGACTACAGACCGACACACGCACGCACACACGAATCCCTCCAACACACACACACACACACACACAGACACACGCGCGCGCGCGCACACACTCTAAGAGAGCGATATTTTATATATATATATATATATATATATATATATATATATAAATAGAGAGAGAGAGAGGGGGGGCATCTAAATGCGCACGCACCCACTCTTCCAACATGCGCACAACCAACTAGTGACACAGTATACTCTATATTACCATTATATCACGCCCTACATGATATGACTATATCAGCACACAACAGCCATCCACCGACACACACGCACACGACTCCACCCCCACTGTCCCGTCCCGCCATCCAGATGGTAATTAACGCCCATAATAATGACACCGTCAGTGGGATAAAACCAGCTGACCAAACTGTGTCGGCCTAACGTCGGCGTTATGTCGGCCCAGCGTCGGCGTCGTGTTAGCCTTATGTTGGCCGGCCTTACGTCGGCCTTAAATTGGCCTTATCTCGGCCAGATAACCGTCTATTGTCTCCCGCTGTCTGGAGCTCGAGTCGTAAATCCTGACGGCGTGAGCTGCCTGCTATAACGATCTTACGACCGGGTACTGTTCTGGGCTATATATAGGGCTTCGGGATCATCATGTTCGGGATCCGTCAGCGGCGATGACGTCCCCGAGATGGCTGGATGGTGGTCGAGGGATGGAGATCGCGGCGTGATGATTACCGCCTGAGAATAACAGGGCGGTGATTAGGACTGGGAGATTAGAGGGTGGCGCTTTTGGGCCGGCAGATCACAGGCTGGCGATTGGGACCTGGGGATGGTTGTGTTGGTGATCGTGGTGTGGTGATTAGTGATCAGAGAGTATGCTTGATGGTGGTGAGGAGTTGAAGATCCCTCATGATCACGGGCCGATGATTAGCAGTTGCAGATCACCGAGTGGTGATTTATCGACTTTGCTGGTGAAAAGTGACCTTTCAGATCACAGGGCGGTGATCAATGAACGATGCAGATCGGAATATTATGACTGATATACTTTGTTGATCATAAAATGGTGATGAAGGACGTTGGAGATTACAACATGTTGATCGGTAGACTTCGGTAACGACAGGATGGTGAATGGAGTTTACGGATTCCGTGCTGGAGATTACAACTTACAGATCGCGAGTTGGTGATCGATGCACTTAAACGATCAGTTTTCTGATCGGGACATCGAATCACTGGATGGCGATAAATGAGAGATGACAATAAGTTGACGGTGATTACCGGATCGAGATTACAGGATGACGATTACAAGATGGTGATTTCAAAATGGCGATTACCAGCTGGATGGTGTAGCGTGAAAATCGTGAACTCGAGATTCGATCACGCTTTGAGAATTAAAATATTGAGATCGGATGTCTCGTTCAGCCTGTAACAGTCTACGATCAACGATTAGTAGCCACGTAATCTGCGGCTCGTAACCAGAAAGTAGATACCACGGCCTCACAATCATTGGATATCAAATCTGGTTGATGACGGGTGTTGATCTCGTTGTCACAAGTATGAACTTCAAAGAAGTATTCCCACAAAGTAGTCCCACACAGGTCACACGGACATAGGTCACACGGAAAGGATCCCGACAATGATCAAATAGAAATGTTGCCCCAAAAGCTCGTTCGGTAACATTGTCTACAAAGATTATCGACAAAGATCTCATGCAAATGTGAGCATCCACTAGACAACACCCCCCCCCGAGAAAGATAACATAAGAAGAAGCTCTATAGAGATAGTCTGTAAAGATAATTTATAAAGACAGCCAACAAAGATAATCTACGAAGACAACCTACGAGGATAGCCTACACAGACAGCAAACAAAGACAGCCTGTAGTGCCAGCCTACAAACATAGCCTGCAAAGACAACGTACAAAGTCTGTCAGGCTTGTCTGCAAAGAGAACCTACCAAGACAACCTACAAAGATAGCATACAAAGACAGCCTACAAAGTCAGTCTGTAAAACTTGTCTACAAAGATAGGCTACACAGACAGCTTATACAAAGACAGCCTACACAGATATCCTACAAAGACAGTCTGTAAACACCGCCTACGAAAACAGCCAAAGAAGATAGTACGTGAAGACAGTCCATTAATTGAGTGTACAAAGACAGCGCCCAAAATATTGTCTATAAATATGGTAGACAAATAGTGCACACAAGTCTTCCACGAAGTGTGCACTAAAGCCCCAGATCTGCCCCCAGGAATACCAACAATTAATCTAGTTATCACGAACGACAACACGCGTTAATACGATATAATGAAGCCATCTTAACGCTATATAGCCACAGTAGAGGCTGTAGGCAGCCAATGTGGCGAGATAATTATATTTTATGTTTCAAACTTCCCGAAGTAAATACAGCACACACACACACACACACATACACACACGTGTGTGTGTGTGTGTGTGTGTGTCGCCCACAGACAGATACATGGGAATAATTGCTAACCAATAGACTTCAAAACGCCCCCTCTCAATCTCTCTCCCTCTCTTTCCGTCTCTCCCTCTCTCTCTCTCTCTCTTGTGTGTGTGTGTGTATCTGTGTTTGTGTGGGTTACCCAATTGGAGCCAGAAGAACCCGATCCGCGAGATTCTCCTTTATCGGGTAATAAACGTTTGAAGTCTTAATTTTCTCGTCAGAATACCCCGTCCTTATCCCTATCGGTACCCTCGGGCGGCTTGCATTATGTAGAAGGCTCCGCGAAAAAGGGGCCCAAAGCGAAGGGAATCGAGAGCACACAACGGGAGAGAGATAGGTAATAAGAGCGGGGTGCGTTGGCGGTGGTGGGTGTGGCTGGGGGGTTCGGGAGTATTCGGTCGGAGCTAGTCCGGGGGAAGGGTTCACTGAGACGAAGAGGGTCGCCCGAAGGAAGGCGGCTAGCGGCGAAGGCCAACTGTGGATAGTTAATGCGACCCTTTCTATGCGTCGACGTTTCGCCGGTCGCCGTTTGAAATCCGGTCACGGCGCTGCCTTTCTCCGCCCCGCACTTCATCATCATATATAATTCAACTGGCCCGCGCCACCTACCGGGTAACGGACCCATCGCGGCATAAGCTCTATGATTAGAGAGCACATCTCTCCCGCGCTACGCCCCGCTCTACGCCCCTGTAGGTGCCGACCACCTGACATGCTGGGAGCCCCACATCCGTATCGTCGTACTGGCCGAAGTAAGCCTCCGGCCGTCTGGTGGCGCTGCGCTCTATCCCCGCCTTAGCTTCCGGTCAAATTACGACTCCGTTCTGCCGATCCGTCACATAAAGCCGACCGTCCGGTATATTATTCGGCCCAACTTTTGTCGGCCCGTCCCATATCGGTCATCGAGTTTGGCGAACATTTGGCACGTCGGTCTTAAGGCAGCAACGAGCCCCAACCAAACCTCGTCTTTCCGAATTCCGGGTAGCCCTCTCCGTGCGCCTTCCGTCATCTCGCCTCTGCAGAATCTTGGCAGTGTCTTCTTCCGAACTGGTTGCGTCGAATCTCTGCCCCGGGATCCGTCGCTCGTTCGGGCCAATCGAGCCAAGATCGGGTTTGCTCTTTCACGACCAACAGGCTAACTCATCCGTCTATAGGGGCCCGTACTCGTTGGTTTCCCGACCTCGCTCTAACGGTCCATCGTGTTCTTCAACTCGCATGGCGGCATGTCTTAATTTAACATCAATCGTCAAAAGTCAGTATCGTAAAGCATTGCATAGCTGACGTTTTGACGCCTTCGTGGTCTAATTGGTAGCGCGTTGGACCACAGATCACTGCCACCTGAATTCGAATCTTGGCGTGGGAATATCTGAAGGGTGTTTCATCTTTGACTTCACTTCATTACCTCTGGAGTCGCTCGGCCCATTTGCCTACAATGCGCACAAAAGTGGCTGTAAAACATCAATCATCTGACATTTTGACAATTATCGGAAAATATACCCCAAATCACCGCAGTTCTCCTACAATATAATGTAATTGGCTGCAAGTGAGAGGAGAGCGTATCCATTTCCATTTTTGGCAACAATTGATAAATCTATTACAGACGGCGCTTCTGCCGTCACGAAGTGCGAACCAATTATCGCCAAACCATTTTTCCAACCTCCGGTAATCCAGACAGCGACACCTTCCGCCGTTTTGCATCCCGTGGGCACACGTCGGCTGGGCTCGGCTCGGCTGGACGAACTCTAGGGACATTCATTATCCATTTCCGGGAATCGAGCCGGGCTTCGAACGGGAGACGGGCGTCGGCTGTGCGCCCGAAACGATTACTCAACAGAGCGGGAGGGTTCTCGCAGAGTGCAGCCGATTAAGCGAACCGGAATGATTCTATTTTTGACCGCAGAGGTCATCATCCTCATCATCCGGTTCGCATTGCTATCCCGCGGGATCGGTAACTCTTGGACCGACCTCGGCTGAAAAATACGAGAACTCCGGGACTGGTTCGGACGACAAGAAGGTAGCGTCGAGATGTTCTAACCGAAGACCGGCAGTTTACGAGTCGATAAACAGAAGTGCCCGAGCTCGCCGTGGATACTCCAGACCTCTGGAGGCCAAACCATTACCGTCTTCGGCCTCGGGACTGGAAGTCGGCGATGTCCGAGCGAACGAAACGGGCTCGGCGTGTGGGAGGCCGCGGTGGCTCGTAGTCGCGACGCGGGGCGCTCGTATTGGTCTAAACTGCGGCAATTCCTCGTCGGGCTCAGGCTTAGAACGGGAATCGGCGAGTTTACCGGGCAAACAAAAGGTGGAACTTGCGGCGATTTATTTGGGCCGTGAACAATGGGTGGTCTCTATTGGAAACTATTAGAAAACGGGGCGCTTCCGGTTACGGCTTGGTTACGTTTGTTTGCGATCCTTTGCCCAATCGAAGGACGCTGCTTTATGAATTTTGAACAAATAAACGTCGTCTGCCAGGTATAACAATAGGACGAGTTGAGGATAGGTGGAGGGGGGGGAGATTTATATGCACTAAGCTGAATATGTTTTTTGTTGATTAAGTGTAGAAATTCATTAGCGCACTCAGAGATGAAACTGGGATGGGCGCACATTTTGCGGAAACTCGACAACGATATATGATGGTAATGTATCATGTGCGCGTGAAGGTGCGTGCATATAGGTGTGCATGTACCAGTTGTTTCCTAAGAAAGTCTGATTCTGCTGTTCTTTGCCGGAGGCAACCACTAACTGGGAGAAGGTGGGTGGTTGGTGGACGCTAAAACACGAACACTTCCTATTTCCGAAACGGCACTGACTTTCGACAAGACGCCATTAATTAGAGCATCATGCGGTCCAGCTGATGCTGCCGTCTGGTGTCGAACGTGAGGCCACTCAAAAATAAATGCCTCTTCAGCAAAACATCATTTCGCGCTGTGCCGCTAGGAACGCCACCGGTCGTCGGCTGCTACTTACTGTTTGGAACAGCTGGCAGGCAGAATTAGGGACCAGCTGCGTGTTCTGTTAGTTAGTGGTTGTAGATTGTAGATTGTAGGGCGTACTACACGACTCAGTGAATTAGGACGTGGGAATCATAACTCATGATCATGGTGTGTGTCTGTGCGTGTGCGTGCATGCGAGCGTATATATATATATATATATATATATATATATGGGGTGTCAGTTATAACATATAATGGTAATAACAATAGTATTTTATATAGCACCTTAATCAACCTGAGTTACTAAAAATCGCGTTACACTGAAAACAAAATTAAAAAATGTTCTAGCTCACATAACACGAACATATTTTCAACATAAACATGCTGGTTGGTGGATATTATAAATAGGACAACTTAAATAAGTGAGTTCAGATTGGTTAGATACAGTGGTGCTGTTCCACTCAGTACTTCGAATATGTGAAACAGGATGTTGTCGAGTTATATGAAACCTACAAGAAGCCAGTGCAGATAGGGAAACGTCTCCATATGTTCCTTTTTACGAGTGCGTGTTACAAGACGCGCAGCACAGTTCTGCACTCGCTGTAAATAGAGAGATACAGGGAGGGTGGTTTATATATATACATTATACAACAATGGAATGATACAGTCCAGTTATCAACAGCAGCTCTATACTGTAGGAGAGTGTGGGGGGGGGGGGGGTGATCGTCCAGCATGGAACTGACAAAGTTTTATCCTTCAAATATACCATCTATTCAAATGATAAAATGCTTAATTTATTTACATCTAATCGTCCTTTTGGTGTATTAATTGTAGACTCCCATATTTCGATTATTATTATTATTATTACTATTATTATTATTATTATTATTATTAATGGCCGAGAGGCAGTTATTTTAAGTGGTTTAGCTACCTCAAATGAGGGAGATAAATATGATCTGTTAATTACAACTTCACCACTAGGATTTAATTCTAAGAAATCTTTACCTTACCCCTCCTACCACAGTACCACGGTCGGGATTTGAACGTCCGACCCCCCGCACAGCATGACCATGAGTAAGAAAGTACCACACTGTTACCCACTATTATTAATACTCACAGGG
>JAODUP010000710.1:0-22500 GCA_025642065.1 Paralvinella palmiformis | reverse complement strand
TGGGAATTTCTAATTGTGATCAACATCCGAACTAGATGTTCAGCGCAAATCGTTCCCGACAATGGCGCATTATCTAATACCAGTTCATCCCTTTGTGTGATAATCCCGGTACCACTTTCCACCACTCCCACTCCGGCCGTTGATTGGAACCGTGCCCAGTGACATTTTCGACGCCAGGTACGTTTCTCTTCAAACAGACAATACCCGTATGTCTGAAGGGTGTTTCATCGTTCACTTCGCCGTATTGCCCTCGGTGATTATTCGATTCAATGATGCCACGATGTGGACGCCATGTCTTGTTGAAGTTTTGGGTAGAGACCCCTGGCTGTCGCCTATTGGACACAGCCACCTGGTGTTGGTGTGGACGCCGGCAAGTTTTCTCAGTAATGACCCATTAAACTAAAGATGGCGAAAACCGTCGAACTGTTCTATTCAACACAAGAAAGATATGAACGTGTTTATAGAATATTATTTTTGAAATTGTTGAACTTAAGCTGTAGGGAAATAAAGTACTGATATATATATATATATATATATATATATATAAACAAGGCATTTGAATCAAAGGCTTAGTGGAACTTCAAGCGCGTCAGTCAGTTAGAAATTATCGATTATCCTTCGATCTGCGGCCAGAAAGGATAATCAAGAATATCGTTGATTTTTAATAAAAACAAGGACAACCGTAATATACTACCATTAGAACATCATTAGTTAACCGATTTAATCCAATCAATTCCATTTTTCTTTCCGAGAAAAAAGTGTCTCGAAAAATGGCTAAGTCAGGAATTTGTTTTATTGTACTTCTAAGCCATTTTTTATTAATAAAATTAGCTCACATCAATTTGTAGCCCGGATGTTATTGTCGTTGTTGTTGTTGTTGTTATAATTAACTGACGTACGGAACATTGGCAGTCGTTCATTTTCGGTGTAGCTGGAAATGTTTCAGTTGGACACAGCGGTCTCTGGGGTCGATCCTGTTGAGGCGTTTCTCGTAAACATCAATTACTACCGAATCTACGGTAGAATCCTGCGGGGAATTTGAAAATCTCGAGGCAGCTGGGTTAAAAGCGCGCTCCCAATACCGCTCGGATCAGCTCCGGGGTCCAGCTGCTAACCAGTTAGGGATCGGGTGGGCAAAGCGCAAATTTCGAACATTAGATCTATTACAATACCGAATCGTGTCATAGAACACGTGCTCGTCTATCTGATCGAGTCGAGTACTTATGTCAACGGTAGCTGATTCAGATTGAGAGATGTTTCATTTTCAAGGACAATACGGCTCGAATCTACTGCTGCCATTTTCCGGCGTAGCCATTAATAAAGTGATGAACGATCTGGGGTACGATCTGTGACTGTCAACACGACACGGCCACGCCGACGTCGAATTGGTCATAAAACAAATCGTACCGGTGTCGTGTCGTACCCAGGGCGAATCTTAGCGCTGTAATCTAGCCAGATGTATTGGCACAAAGTGGACTGGTGTGGACGACTTAATGGGGCCGATTGTGCCCGGTGAAGTAGAATAACCTTTGACAATGGCCACGAAGATTGTTTATGACGATTGGTAATAATGGCGAGTCGATTGCTCAGGGACGATCTGTCGGGTCAGTTCGCCATAACTAGCTTTCGTCTAGGCACTTACCGGGTACATCGATGCGTACAGCATGGTCTGTACGGAGCGGTTGTGACGTAGGTGATGTATTTATACGGCATAGAACATGGAATAAATGTATAGAATGAATGGAATTTACACAATGAATGGGGTGTATACGATGAATGGATGTGTATTATGAATTGGGAATAAATTATGGATTCTGACTAAATGATGGATTGAGAGTAAATGATTGATTGATTGATTGATTTTTATGTATGGCTGACATCGCTGATCACACCATAGAGATAAAAGCGAGGAGTTACTGCGATATAAGACGACCGTATCGAAACTACTTAACGATGGACAAAACATCGTTCATACACGACTAACGCTAGGCTTCGATCCACCGAGATAAAAATCTTGATTACAGCACGCTAACACTTGTGCCGCGCGAAAGCATTCCAATCAAAGGCGAAGAATAGACGGGGGGGGGGTACATAATGTAAATACTGTATATAGTACACGGATTGCTGGAGTATGGGGCATGCATGGAATGTACACGAGACGGATGGATTATGGGGACGGATGGAATGTACACAATCAATGGATCACACACGACGGACATTGGTTTAGCTTGGTTCAGATTGACAGACTGGCTTGGTACGCAGACAATTGATTGTACAGCCCAGATTCGCCGACCACACACACACACACACACACGCACGAACGCACGCACGAACAGGAACACGGCGGAATGAGACAATGGATAGCGGGCGGTGATTCCACAAAGCGTCCGACTCCGGGAGAGATTTATTCCGGAAGAGAATCGACTCGAGGTGGACTTTGTTCGACGCCCAGTAGATAGCCATCTGGGAGCCTCATTATGCCGAACTCGGTGAATCGTTATGCCGAACTCGTCGAATCATTATGCCCAACCCGATGAATCCGGGGACGGCGAAATGAAAGCCACCCGGTCTTTGATGATGTGCGCATCAATCTTTCTCAGTATCTGCCAAACAGAGACTCACGTCCCCCCCCCGGGCGCGCACACGCACACACAAACTCAATAGTAAACTCACACACATATACCACACAAACATAACACAAAGCTCTGGCTAGTTCGCTAGTAAGCCCCACGATTTCCCATTCTGATTGACATGACTAATATAGTGCCTGTTGGTTGTGACCATATATTTATGTGGGGGTGATGGTGATTGTATCCCGGGGATCCATGGGTGGGCAGCTCGATATGGGTGATCCGCTCCCGTCAGAACAAACATCTCGTATGTCAATCGCCGACATTACTGACCCTCGCTAACTCCGCAAACCGACCCCGTCCTTCCCGCTCGACCTTGGAAGTCCCACAGGAAGGTCAACCTTAATCAATTAGCTCTTCTGACGTCGAAAACGTCGGCATGTACGTCACACGGCTCTCCCGTTTAGCGTCGTTAGCCGGATTACGGCACAGGTTGAACGTAGCACGCTTCACGTGACGCGGGTCAGGAGGGCCGTATCCCGGTAATCCTGAACGGATTCCTAATGCACTCCCGGTCGGATCGCGAGATTGATCCCGAACGGTGAAGGCTGTGTGTATCCCCGGCAAGGCGGCGGCACCAGACAATGAAATCCATTCTATTTCTATCCCGATGGCACGGCGCCATTAGCTTCCCGAACATCTAATGCCATCGGAACACTTCTAACTCGCTCCCAGACTTCGGGATATCATTAGACCGGGGTAAACATTTAACGAAATTCATATTATCGCGTTGTTTTTACAGTCGATTCTGTAAACGCGTTTATGTAGAGTCATTATTGTTCGATTTCAACTGCGATATTTAATTGCTTGGTGCCCACAATGCTCCTCATCGTTGAACCAACTTTCATCCGCGTCCCATTAGATATCACACTATCTGCCGTGTTTTAACCGGATCCTGAACGCGTCATATTACGACAACCCATTCGATTTATGTGGTCCTTTGCGAATAATACACCTTTGACAAGGGAGCCATCCGTTTAC
Organism: Paralvinella palmiformis; assembly: GCA_025642065.1. Classification (NCBI taxonomy): domain Eukaryota; kingdom Metazoa; phylum Annelida; class Polychaeta; order Terebellida; family Alvinellidae; genus Paralvinella; species Paralvinella palmiformis. The sequence continues at coordinate 18,889 of JAODUP010000710.1, read as the reverse complement.
TCCACACGCTAGTCGTGAACAACGCTCCTTTGAAAACGACCCATTCAGTGTGCTGAACAATTCAATCAATTGCGGACCATTATGAGGAACATCATCCTGAGTTATTCAACCCACACGATCCGCTGAAACATCACATTTTAATGGATTTTAAATTAAACAGCCATTTAAATAACCTTTTTTTTTGCTTTTCAACGTCTTTGAAGTTTCATTCAATAGAACTCGTTTTAAATTAATGAACAGTCATCGCAAATATTCATCGAAAATATTTCGCTCATGCCCGCCCATTTTAAATATTTCGATCTACGCAATCCAATTTAGACGATTCGTTGTGGTAAGGCGGTTTTGGACCATACGTTCTGTGCTGGTATACGTTCGTGTAACGACGACGACGACAACAACAACAACAACAACAACAACAAAGATAACAACAATAACGCCAGACGGCAACATTGTACCGACCGGTACTACATATGTTTATATATAAAATATCACTTTATTTTCCCTAAACATCGAAAAACCGCCTTCAATTGTCATCAATCATAGAACAATTTCTGGACGAGAATAATCTACGATCAACAATCATCGCTCTGAGCCTAAGCTGGTGGGAGTAATGTATCACCACCACCAGCTGAGAGATTCTCTCTCCACGTTATGTCGGATTAGACAAACAGCCGGTTTGTCCGAGTTCGGAAACACATGTGAGGGCTGTATACGTCATGGGGTGTCTCACTTTGGCCCCATCGATATACAACAGACGTTTAGAAATTCGTAGAATGCGCACACCGAGATGATTTTTCTTCGCGTTCGCCTCGCCAAAAGCGTCAAGTTAGGCCCAATTAATGAATGCTGCCCAAATTACGCCATTTGTAACCCCAACATTCTAGGATTGTTCTCGCCATAAACTACGAAGATCAATGTTTCTGGTTTTCGGGTATTTGCCGACATTGTTCTCGGCAGACAAGCTGTCTGTCGACATTCGATTACGGCCTACACGGCTCTCTCTTTTTTTTAATCTACTAATGCCAATAATAAGGTTTGGGACAGGGATTAGTTTTGCCCAAAATGTGGCTGGGCCGGGTCGAGTTGTGTTGGTGTTTAGTACGATCCGGAGACCATTGATTTCGTTGGATCTTTATAGGTTTAGAATTGAAGAAAGAGTTGATATTAATGGACCGCCCCCTCTCATGTTCTTGCCACATTCGCTTATAATCTATCTATCTATCTATCTATCTCAATCTCGTTTCTTCCACATCTCTCTCTCTCTCCTTACTCACATCACCCTTATTTCACCCGTCCTTTCTCTACATGCATGCCTGCCTGCCTGTCTGTCTCGCTGTGCATGTGTTCTATCCTCAAATCACCCCCTCCACTACGGGTATGGATGAAGGAGTGAGGGGCCTATTAACAGTTACACAGACACGTGTATCTCGTCGTGTCTAATTTACAAATCTCTAGCCACAGTTTGGCCAAACGTCTAACACTTGATATAAACCTCCCAACAGTATCTCAGTTTTACATCAATTACTTTCCTAATCGTACCCAACCAATATAAGTGATTACGAAAAACCGATATCCAATTAAACCAAATAACCGAAACGTGGGCAATTATATTTTACTAATGGAAGAGTTTTCTCACAATTTGAATAATCGCTTCACGAAGAAACCTATTTTTACCTCCCGGTATATTCTCGCTCAATTCACAACATTAACCGTGTTAATTACCGGTTGGGTTAAGAGTTATTATCCATAATTATTTACAAACACCACTTTATTGGCTTATTTGATTGATAAAATAATTAAATTTCCGAATGAATGAAATTTTTATGACGGCCCGTGTGTGTGCGTGCGTTTGCGTGTGTGCGTGCCTTGCCATTTATCTACTTTAAAACTATCAGGTTACAATAACAAAGCATCTGCAGCGATATATCATGACCCTTTTTGGCCGTTCCACTTCGGTTGTCAATCTACAGACATACCCCCGCTGTTTCATAAACCGTCCCCATTCTTCACCTAGTAGAGGTCCACGTATTACCTGCTAGGTCACCTTTTACGTAGCGGAATTGCAGTCTTCACCCGGGACCATCTCTCAGTTCGCTTACCTGTAGACCTACGTGCCTCGACATCTCGGCCTAACTTCTATACGTGTCTGTCAGCCGTACTGACCTAAATACCCGCTAACAAACTGGCCCACCATCTAAACGTGACTATCTCTTGCATTTCAGCTCGGTTCGAAATCGATGGCGGCAACAAGCGATGGGGGACCCAATGTACGTACGACTTCTACAGCAACAGGGTGACCAAGGCCGGGAAGTTCTTCTCCCCCTCGTACCCGCAGAACTACCCGCCGGAAGCCAACTGCCAGTACGTCTTCTCCGGAACGAAAAATGACCGCGTCAAGGTCACCTTCCAGAATATCCAGATGGAAAAAATTGACGGAAGGTAAGCTGCGAATGATGATGTTGATTATTGATGATGATAGTGTTGATGACGCCCGCGCCCGCGCGCATGCACGCACGCATTCGCGCGCAACCACGCACACACCCATGCATGCACCCATATATATATATATATATATATAGAGAGAGAGAGAGAGAGAAATTGTCCTATAGTCTTATGGTCTGTCCATATATATATATATATATATATATATACTCCACCTGTTTTTGTTGTTGTCTGTTAGGTGAGATATAAATCGTTATATATCTATGTATCGTTTTGGTGGTTGATGATTGATGTGTTTTGTTTAATAGCCCTCCTCTAGATGTCGTTAGTGTTCGTCGTGTTGCCTTTGTGTCAAATGGGACAGTACAGATAGAATTTGTTTTCCTTCTCGTAGATCCTCCTACCTCCATCCTTCTCAACATCTTCGACATGTTTTAGTATCGATGTCCATTGTTTCGTATGCGATTACTTTCGGGGGAAACCTCTGCATCCCTCGAATGATGCATTCACTTTTGATGACCAGTTGTCGGATGGTTGAGAGACAAGATAATGTGCCAGACACATCCTGGTTTCCTAGTGCTACCAAGGTAAAGGGGTTGGCTACGGGGGATCTCAACCGAGTTCAGATATCAGCGTCGACATTTCTTAGGGGCTGTTTCATCTGTCACTTCGCCCCATTGCCTTTGACAGCCACTTGGCCGCATTTAGCCTACGTTGTCCAATAAAATAAAATCTAAAACTAAGAACGAAACTTTCGTCTTCTATTTCAGTTCATTAAGATAACACGCGATATGGAGATTGCCAATACATTATTAAGGCCTTCTGGTGGTATGCGTGTGATATATGTTAGCTCTAAAACGTATATGTTAAACTTCATATAAATCAAAATAAGTTTTTATGCCAATCAGAATAAGATTTTATGTGAAACAGAATCTTATTTTGCTCCAACAAATACTACAGCAATCATACTATATTTAGCGATAAAGTCTCTGAAACTTAACCTTCAAATATGTTAGCATGTATGATGGCGAATGTACATGCATAAGTTGTTGTTTTACAGCCATTTATGTTTACATGGTAGACTAAATTGGCCGAGTAACTTCCAAAGATGATGAGGCGAAGTTAAAGATGAAACACCCGTTAGACCTAGCGGGGCTGGGCTTTGAATTTAAGTTGTTCCCATAAACACGGTTTAGGTTTATTGAAGCTCTGGTTTCCGTTCACGTATAAGATACATTATTACAAGTCAGTACCATCATATATATTAATTCATCACACACACATACACACACACATACACACACACACACATACACACACATACACACACATACACACATACACACACATACACACACATACATACACACCCATACCATGTATCGTCATATTTCTGGTGTTTTGAAGATTAACATTAACATAAGTATTTGTGTAAAGTTTCTGAGACGCCCACGCCTCAACGCCTCCCCCCCACCCACTTCACCCGCTCCACCGCGACGACATCCCACCAACCACAAAAACCAATGAAACACAGTGAACGATGAGGTGATAGAACACAGCTCATATTCGGATCAGTGGACTCGGTGATCCTTATCTACCAGTATTCAAAATTCTGGATACATATCAAATCTAGGTCAATGTGAGATCTGATTCGGCTACTTTATCAATGCTAGGACTATCATCGTTGCCATCATCATCATCATTATCAGCATCATCTTCATAATTTTCATCATCATGACAATCATCATCATCATCGTCATCGTCGATGTCGTCGTCGTCGTCATCATCATCATCATCATCATCGTCATCACTGTCATCACTGTCATCATAATCATCATCATAATCATCATCATCATCACTGTCATCACTGTCATCATCATCATCATCATCATCGTCGTCGTCGTCGTCGTCATCACTGTCATCACTGTCATCACTGTCATCATCGTCATCATCATCATCATCATCATCGAGGTCGTCGTCGTCGTCGTCGTCATCATCATCATCATCATCATCATCATCATCATGTGTCATATTTACTCGAGTATTACAGCTGAACCAATCAAAGTCTAGGTCCGCCTTACCTAATCAGCTAATGTTTCTCAATGAGTGGGCGTTTAGGGAGCTGTCTATTCTCTGACGTGGCCCGGCGGGTGGAGTCGGCCCAACCCCTCCCAATATCTACATTGACCAAGAAAGACCACCTTTACTATGAATCGATTAATAAGGTAGTATTAGGCTTACGACACCCATGGGGCTGCTAGAACTGACCCCCCCCCCGGCACTCGTGCGCGCGGACACACACGCACGGACGCATCTCATACACACTCTCTGTACTACTTATGTGATTATAGAGTTAGAGCATATATCTCTATCTCTCCATATACCTATCAATTGACTCCTGTCTGTCGGTATTTCTACTGCTTCTTCATATGTTCCATGTCTACCTTGTGTTAAGACCACAGCTGTCGACAGGTCAGTGTTGTGTTTACCTTATGTTAAGAGCACAGCTGTCTCCAGATCGATTTTGTGTTTATCCTGTCTTAAGTCAACAGCCTTTTCATGTTTGGTCCGTGTTTACCATATGTTAAGACCAAAACTGTCTCCAGTTTTGTGCCGTGTTTACCTTATAATAAGACCACAACTCTCTCCAGGTCTGTGTGGTGTTCACATTATGCTAAGATCACAGCTGTCCCCAGATGCGTTCCTTAAGACCACAACGTTCCCCGGATTTCTGTTGTGTTTAGCTCACGCTGAGATCATAGCTATCTTACGATTCGTTCTATATTTACCTCATGGTAAGTGCATAGCTGTCTCCAGGTTTCTTCCTTGTGTGCCCTGTACTAAGAACACAGCTGTCTTCAGATATGTTACACGTTTAGCTTCACAGCTGTTTATAAGTCCATGGTTTCCAGCTGTACTCGTCTTCCCAATTCTAGAATGACAGCTGTGTTGTCGTTGTCATATGTAATATAATTAAAAATAAAGACTAGCGATGACATTTAGATTAACAAAGAGACTATCAAGTGGAAGAACATATTCCTTAATGGAGATAGGCATGTTTTTATGCTAATTATATTAGTTACGTCTAAGATGTCTGTCTGTGGAAATGTCATGTTATGTTATATCAACAATAGTACATTACTGGCTACTGGGCATTGTTGTTGTTATTATTATTATTATATTTATTATTATTATTATTATTACTGGGCATTGTTGTTGTTGCTGTTATTATTATATTATTATTATTATTACAACAACAACTAATACTACTATTACTATATATATATATATATATATATTGTCATAATCTCATCCATTATGTATATTTATGTTTGTGTACAAAACCCCATCGTCTGATATTAATTTCAGTACCTAGTAAAGTTGTAATTTAAGACAAATCTCTCTCTCTCTTACCCTATCCCCCTCCGTCTGTGCGTCTGTCTGTCCCTATTGTTGTCTTACACTGATTATGGGAGAAAATAAAACCGAGATTTATTGGAGCTATTTTTGCGTCATCTCGTCTCCGCTGGCCTCCTAAATGGTGCATAAATTCCGACTTAATGCTTTCTTTGAACGACTGACGTGTACACGATAGCGCATACGCACGCATGCGCGGACGGACGCCTTTACACATATGCAGCACTACGCGCACTTTCCCGTATCGGGTCTGCGACTGCACCGAAAATATGACCATTAATAACCCGGAATATGAATAGGACTCGTTATTTCTGTTGTGCCGTGGGTGGGCATACGAATGAGACGTTATGACAGTGCCATAGTCATAACGATCCCTAACAATATTCCGCTTACAACGAGCTTAAAGTGCCGTTTGACGCCGCGATAGAAGGTATTAAATATTTCATGGGCTGAGAAATAATTGCTCTGGAAAGAAATATCACAAGAGTTTGCGCGGAATTTTCCATTATAACAACAATACCCTATGCTAGCCACCATATCACTTCACACGTGATAACCCGGATTGTGGGTCCACGTGATAAGGACGTGGTCTAGGTGGGGGGGGGGGGGGGCACACGTGATATATTCTACCTGTAACTTTAGCTGGAGAGGATGTTAATGTTTATTTTATGTTGGTTGTATTGTTATTGTCATTAGTGATTAAAATTATTATTATTAGTAATAGTAGTAATAGTAGTAGTAGTAATAGTAGTAATAGTATAATTATATCGTTAATACCATCATCACCACAGTCACCACCACCACACCATTATCATCGTTACTATCATCATCATCCTTACATTTAAATAAACCGAAAATTACCTATATATGTGTGTGCATTTTTATCTGCACATACGTCTGCACACACACCTGCACACACCACACACACACACACACAGTGAGAGAGAGAGAGAAACATACATACAGACACGCACGCACGCACACATGCATGCGTGCAAGCATGCACATACGCATGCACACACACACACACACACACACGAACACCCAGTGTTTCAGGTTTCTATTTAAACTCTTCACCATATCACAGTTTAGAATGTAAATCAGCTATTTATACATTAGCGACATTTTCCCAGAAATGTTATCTGCAGCGTTCGTTCTAACATATACAACATGCCATAACACCACGTAACACCATGTATGGTCCAATTAATAGCAAACGTTTGATATCAAGACATGGACCATCGTAATTAATATCATAAGGTATATCACACACGATATATATACCACAATATATCACACCCATCATCTATTATAAACAACCTATCTTTTAGACGTCGTACATAACATACCACATCTCATCCAGGCTATATTATCGCTCGGTTGGAATACCCCCCCCCTCCCCTTGAAGTCATCTCAATGTTAATGCTACGTAAGAAATACTGTCATGTCGACATAATCCCCCTCCCCCTCCCTCCTACCCTGTTCATCCTCACCCCCCTTCCGCCATCCCCTGACCCACAATCCCAGCCCCTGACATCTCCATGTTGATTTATGCCCAGGAGCAGTTCGCTTTTAATTCTCTCTCATAACTTGCCGACAAACTGGGGAATTAAACCTTCGACATGGTACGTCGTCAGGGGGCAGCACCGCTCGGCCAGCGCTCATAAATATTGTATTCACCATCGTGATTGGTCAGACGGCGGGAAGACCCGGATGTCGAGAGTTGTTTTGGTCGGTACTTTCTCCCAAGGTCTACTTCCGTCATATTTTTCACTACTGGACGAAAAAAAAGGAAAAAAGAAAATCCCAACAAAATATCGCCATTCGTGTGTCTGTTAATACGGTACTAGTCTCTGAATAGTCTGGGAATAAGGGTATGTATGTCCAAAATTAGGAACATTGATCGGACAGTATATATATATATATATAATCCTATTACCTGATAAAATTTAGTCCAACAATTGGGATTTAATAAACTGTCTTTACAATGAAAGCAGCAGTCATTACCGAGTTCATAAGACTTGGGATTGCACGGATCACGACCCATCTAATACGAGGTCTGGCTAATACGGATCGTGTTCAATACGTTCCCGTCCCTTATGGTACTGTTATTATGTTCATCACAACTGGGTTGTAAAAAAGCTGTGGATCAAACGTCTGTATTATAAAGCGACGACAAAATTTTGGGGGGCTATTTGAGTTCAACTTATAGTTGCATAATAAATACTTTTTTAAATACACTTAAACCGAACGTTCTATGTTTGGATTTATGGATTTCTAAGCTACTAAGTGTACGATTTATCCCTTGATTGATACAACTCTGATGTAGGTTTAATATTTTGCCAATCGCACTTATTCTGCTGACAACACACAACACTTGTCGTTGAAGCGGTATTGTTCATGATTTAAGTAGAATGTGTCAGTCAGCTACTCGTTATCAGCTAATGGCATCAGCCTAGTGCTGTCTGTTAGGATTTTGTCTGCCCCACACCCGTAGTTCGTCTCGTTCTAGCCCCATGCGTTCTAGCGTGCGTGTTTTGTGATTGGTCTGCAGGAATGGCGGATTACGCTGTATAGTAGTAGTTAGCGCGAATAACACGGTTTGTTTGTTGGTGTTCTTGTTGTAGGCATGTGTTCTCGCGTGCGTGCGTGCCTGGTTATAATTGTTTATTGGATAAATGTATGACTTGGCGTTATGATAACAAATAGTGGGTTTTAATAAAGGTGAAGGTTAATAAAATAGGAATATACAAAGATGCATATGCACATACACACGCGCGCGCGCGCACACACACACATATCGTAGGTTAGGTACATATATAAACGTGATAGATAGATTTACATAGAGAGTATTCACGATTCGTCAATTGTATGTCAGTATGATATCTGAGACTGGGATATATATATATATATATATATATATATAAATTTTGTATCTATTTTCAGTTGTTCTGATAGTCCTGACTTTATCGTAGTTAGGGATGGTCTAGACGCCACATCCCCTGTTATCGCCCAGTATTGTAATACCCTTAACGGGGTCGAGGTGATATCGTCAGGGGAGAACTTATACATCGAATTTATAGTTGACGATAAGAAACAGGCTCAAGGCTTCGCCGCAACTTTTGAGTTTGTCCCCGAGAGTCAACTAGCTCCACAGAAGGCTAATGTATTGCCGTCAGAATATAGGGACCTAGGTAAGTATGATGATGTTGATGATGATAATGATGATCCTGATGGCGGTGATGATGATGATATTATTATTAGTGGTAGTTATAGTAGTAGCGGTAGTAGTAGATTTAGTAGTTATTGTAGTATCAGCAGTAGATATATTACTAATATTATAATTAGTAGTAGTAGTAGTAGTAATAGTAGTAATTTTGTAAATAATATTAGTAATGGTGCTAATAATAGTAGTAGATTGGTATATGTAACATTAGTAATAATAATAGTAGTAGTAGTTGTCGTAGTAGTAGTAGTAGTAGCAGTAGTAGTAGTTGTTGTTGTTGTATTAATACTAGGTAGAATACCAATAGCAACAATAATAACAACAGGAACGTCAATAATAACCCCAATAATAACAATAATGACAACATTATCAACAGTTATAACAGTAACAACAACAACAATAATAATAACAATAATGACAACATTATCAACAGTTATAACAGTAACAACAACAACAATAATAATAACAATAATGACAACATTATCAACAGTTATAACAGTAACAACAACAACAATAATAATAACAATAATGACAACATTATCAACAGTTATAACAGTAACAACAACAACAATAATAATAACAATAATGACAACATTATCAACAGTTATAACAGTAACAACAACAACAATAATAATAACAATAATGACAACATTATCAACAGTTATAACAGTAACAACAACAACAATAATAATAACAGTAATCAACAATATTCGCAGATCTAACATTAATGGGAAAAAACAACTTGTTATACAATGTCCAGATTAGAAAGGTGTAGCACAACGGTGACGACATACAAGGTGTTATATTATAGTCCTATCGTAAACGTGTTAAACGAAGCTGATGTTGTAAACAAGTTGACCAAACTGTGTATTATTTTCTTGTAAACATCGTAACAATCACAGACCGTTGAGTGATTAATTTCTTAAGCGTTTCGAATTTACACGATTGGTCGGGAAATTCGTACAATAAATCGTTGTTATGGCATTAGTTCGTTGCCAAACTGTGGTATTGATTTTACAGCAGTCACTCAAAGGGAAATCCTTACCATAATTCGTGACCAAAACGTGTCTCCGCTATCTGTCAACCAATCGTAAAACTCGATTCGATGACGAGGATACGAAATATGTTTCTAAAAAAATATTATCCATTCGAAGTCCAATTTCACTATATTTAGCGCTGCATTATTATGATTTATTTTATATGTCCATTACAGATGGGTGTCTGGTTCAATCAATCAAAATCAATCAATTTATATTTCGGAACTGTATGAAAAACACCTGAAATAGATAATTTGAAGATTGTATCGTAGTTAGTAGTATACAGTCCCGAGCCGTGGAATAGAGTCGTGTAGACTGTCACCTAAAACACTATTTCATTGTTTAATAACAAGATAATATCAGCATTGAGTTTAACGGTATTCCATAGCTTAGAAAAAATATAATAATAATAATACACGTATAATAAGACAGATCATACGTGATCACAGGTGTCCACACTGAACCTTGACCTACACCCACTCACCCCACCCACCCAGATGCCTCAGGTTGAGTAAGTGTCGTTTGTCTTTATAAGCACCTCACTCATTAACCTATTTTAAGCTTTTTTGTTTCAATTACTCGGTGAAGTTATCGCCGATTGCTAGTCTGTATTTACATCGAAATTTCAAAGCTTCGCCCATGGCTACAGTCTGGTACACGTCATAACGTCAACACCGTGATCATCATAACGCCCTACAGTTTGTTTCGTGTGAAAAGCTCGAACTAACCAAAATGGCAGACCTTCAACAACCAGCAAGATCCCGGTCATACATATCGAAATAAAAATGTATTTTCCCAATCGGTATTAAAATTATTATTATTATAGGGAAAATGGGAAAGGCTGTTTTTCTAACGAAAACAAAATGCTTCCCATTTATAACGTTCTACGATCGACGCGGCGGACGTTATGCTAGAACCGGGAATCCTTTAATCACATTACCGGCTGAGCCATATTTATCGGCGGCTGTAGATCCCATTACACGAACATCAAAGTGCGCTGGGGAAAAAGGGACGAATTAATTAATTTATTAATTAACTGTCTATCGGGAAAACAGTTATCTCTCACGAAAGAAAATTATGCTGGCCGCTTTTCTCACAGAATCAGTCTGGTCGCATATAGCTAAACAATAGATAACATCTGCTGTCTCATAATATAATATTGTATTGGTTAGGCCATTGTCTTTTTTAAGCATCTTTTAAAGTTAAAGCCCCACAACTTTGATTAGAATGACGATGATACAGGAACGAAGATAGGGGTCTTGTAAAAAGAAGCAGTTACAATGTATATATATGTTAGTAATTTTTTTTCTCTCTCTCTAGCTCCGTATATATATATATATATATATATATATACACGCACACACACACATGTCTAAACCATTTCCTGAAAACACTGATATCCTGTCAAAACCTACTCTGTTTGTTAGTCCAGAATTTCTCTCATTGAAGTTAAATGTTCTTGATAAATCTACAATTCCTAAATCGATTTTTTTAATGATAAATTCACTGAAAATACCGATTTCTCTCAAGTGGAATCACCGATATTAATAATCACGCACCGATGTAATAGATACATCACACCTGGTGGTTACAATAAGAAATATTGTCTGTGCATCTGACAATTGGTTCTATTGCGTGTGTGTGTGTGTGTGTGTATGTGTGTATATTTGTGTGTGTGTCTGTGTGTATGTGTGTGTGTGTGTGTATACATGTGTGTGTGTGTGTACATATGTGTGTGTGGTTTATGCAAAGAAAGACGTCATCGACTGCATTTGACGTACGTGAACCAATATGCTGTGTGCAGTTGATTTAAACCAATAAAACCACATTTACCAATCAATATTGGAAAATCAATTGTCTTTTGTGTATAGAGAAATATTTGACTTATTAGTAGGATACTTGATGTGGATAAACAAGGCAAGGTATGATGGCAGTTTGTCGATCTTCATTATTGATAAACGTGATATTCTCCGCAATTCATCATTTCTATTCTAGCATAGAACAGTTATGCATTCCAGTAAACATGTCTTTGTCTCCCAGAAAACGTCTTCATATGGAGCTTGATTTAAATGATTTGAATTTATCAACGAAGCCACCACAGTGCAACCTCTTACCTTCTCAGCTACCCATGTCCGTTATTGTACTCGACGCCATCTGTTGGATGGATACTCCATGGGCTGACATAAAACGGTCGACGTTCGGTTCTTGTTTCAAGGCATGCGATTTCACAACCATCGAAATTGATACAGCTACAGAAGAAGACATTAAAGATGATCTACCATTGTCGTTATTTATCACGAGATAGGCTTGATGATAATGCTTTGAGGACTGACATTGTTGATATGGATAATCAACTCGCGACTGAGAATCCCGACAACTGTAAATCCCGACAATCAGGCAATAGAGATGCTGAGGAGGACTCCAGTTTCGGCATCTCACAAAAACCTCAACACAAACTCTCCCTTGATGAGTAATGTACGGCATACCTTTGAACAGCTGACTGATAATACGTATAGTGAAGATGAAGTGAACAGCTCATTTCATATCTACGAGACCTTACACAATGGAACCAACACCATTGTCTGATGGCCAAGAAAAAATATCTATCTCAAATAATTTGTCATTAATTACCTTTTTCAGGAAATAAGATTATTGTAATAAACGATATGTAGTTTTAATTTATATGTTGATACATGTATTTCACTAATGACATTAATAAAATGTTTTAACATGTATGACGAATGTGTTAGTCCAACGTCGGATTAGCTATTTGATTAAACCGACCAACTGTGTAAACCGTTTGTGAGTAGTCGTCGCGCAGGGAAGGGGGAGGGCGGTTTAGACAGATTCGTTAGCATATTATATATATATATATATATATGAAAAAATTGGTTCTCTTTATCACTCAATGGCTCATAAATCAGTTAGGAATCTAAAAAGTAATCATATCTATCTATCTATCTATCTGTCTATCTACCTATCTACCTATCTATCTATCTTGTCCGTATATCGGTCCATGGTCTATATATCTATCATACATCTCTGTTTTAGGAGTCAATACTCATAATGCCGGGGATGATCCAGGTTATGTTGTACCGACCCCATCAACAACAAGAGAGATCGGTAAGTTAGAATACTTTATCATTTTCTACACAAACATATTAACTCGTCATTTGATTTGAATATTGTATGTCAGTTTACAGGAGTGTATCTATAAGATAAGAACGGGGGGGGGGGTGTTCCTGAATACCCGAGGACGAGATGTGGCGGGTTGGGTGAGGGGGACTAAACGCCACCTTATAAAACAACAATTCTATAATTTGTTAAATATCTTCGCGGCCATTCATAGCATTTTGTAAATTAGAAAAGTTGATTTGACACCATTGTTTGTTAATGGAACTGTATTAAGGCAAAATGAGAGGGGGGGGGCTGCCTATACTTCATTATACTACAATCAACTTAATATACTGCTATATCGGTATCACTCCCCGGGTGCCCCGGTAACCCAGGAACACCCCCCCCCCTCAGATATTACCTTGGTTCTTTTTCGTATTTCACAAACTGTAGATTGGTTTATAGTTCAACGATACGGACAATTCGGCCATTTTATCGTCATGTGTAAATGTTCACTTTTTCATTTATTTTTTCTGTCCATTCTCAGAATATTTCAAAGTACTTCGCCATTTGTCAGACATTGATACATCTAACATGTGAACTAGGAACTGAAATCAGCCTTTGAAACCGAGCTTTTATCGCATTATGCTTCAATCCCTATCGATATTCGAGAAATATGAAAATTGCTTCTTCAGCAATTATTCTCCTACCCGTTTGAGATGTTTCATCCACCCAAATCGATCGTATAAGCAGAGCATCTTTGCGATTAACTATAAAGCGAATTAGACATTTGCGTTTTACCCGTCGTTGTTGGCTGTTATTTATTGTTGGACAAATTAAACCCATCTACAGTATATTCCTTCACTTAGCTACTTGTACACTATTATACACGACGCCATACGGTAAGTCCGTTTTACATTACGTAGCACACTATAAACACTATGTAGTAATATTACTTTTACAGTCAAACCTCCATTAGTCAGTTCGCAAGTTATCCGGACCCTCGATAAACCGGCTTAGAGCGATGTTCCCCTAATAGTCCGGTTAACGGAGGATTGGCTGTAATTATGCTGAGGATGTTTATTGGTTATATTTTACAATTCACATGTTTCTAACCTGTTTTTCTGACCTCCGACACGTATCGGTTATATGCTTTCGAGAGCAAGAAGCGTTTACACCCACGTAATATATATATATATATATATATATATATATTATAAATTCCCTTAACCAAAGAAGTGGAAGTCATTCGTTTTACGCATGCGCGGTATGAGGTTTTGTACTGGATATGAACGCGATGCCGGTAACATTTATTTCAATGTGGCAAGGGAGGGTACGGTTGAGAGATGTGGAAATAATACGCGCACTTCCGGTTGCGGTAACTCTACCTGATCACGTTCTCCATAAAGATAATGAATAAAATGCAACATGATTCGATGCACGTTATCTATGACGTAATCACCGCGTGTCATTGACGTCGTATCTTTTGCCTTTTAGGGGTAAATAAACCTAACTGTGTGGAGAGGTAATGGGAATTTCTTTCTATGACTCCAACACACAGACAGACAGACAGACAGACAGACAGACAAACAGACAGACAGATGAATATACAGACAGACAGATAGACAGACTAACAAATCTATAATATTATGCTAGTTATCGTGATGAGTAAATCAATTAGACCCGAGTTAGGTAGGCACTTAGTTATCTAACCCAAATGCCGTCCACTATATATATATATATATATATATATATATATACCAAAGAGGATTATAGACAAGTAGACACTACTAGCACCACTCGATGTCTAATTAGACACTTACTGGGTAACCAGGGAAGCGATAATTAGACCAAAATTGTCAATTATCTCGTTGTGTAATTTGTTGCCGTGGTTACGAAGTAATCACGATGCGATCTTACTCCACTTACTTAAAGCTGTGGGTCTTTTTACGGTAGGTCTTATAACGAATGGTCTTTGTGTGAGTATTCCTATTACTCCTGGTCTCAATAAACCGTTGTATTGCCTGTCTTATTGCGATTGGTTTTACTGCAGGTGGTCTTATTATGGTGGGTCGAACTGCAGCTGGTCTTATACTGGTTGATCGTACTATACGTGGTCTGATCATGGTTGGTCTGATTATAGTTGGTCTTATTCTTAAGTCGGTTCAATAGGACGAAACTGAAAGGAGTCCCCGTTTATCATATACATTATACAGCAACATCATAAACATACACATCACATCCATCTCTCATCCAAGTATCATAAACTGACAAACATGTACGGATGGACATGTATCTTATAATAGATAGGTAGATAGATAGATAGATGAATATATATATATATATATATATATATATATATATTGATAGATAGATAGATAAAAAATGGGGTTGACATCCAGAATGTTGACCAAGTCAGATGTTGACGCACTAGCCTGTAAACAAAAACCGAGTTTTGTCATTAAAGAAAACAGACC
This sequence comes from Paralvinella palmiformis, assembly GCA_025642065.1. Lineage (NCBI taxonomy): Eukaryota > Metazoa > Annelida > Polychaeta > Terebellida > Alvinellidae > Paralvinella > Paralvinella palmiformis. Next base: position 3,176 of record JAODUP010000710.1, on the reverse strand, counting down.
ACATGATGATAACATATCACCATCCCACGTGACCGGATCTCTGGCGTCCTTATGTTGCCGAGCAATGGAAGAGAAGGTCACGTGATATCCATTTTTGTCAAGACGGCCTCAATATATATATATATATATATATATATATATATATTAAAAGGTGTATCAATCTCAGGGGAGATGGAAGTGTCTGCATCAGGATGTTATATGTTTAAGTTAGGTGTTAGAGTTATGTTGGGAGATAATAGTAGATTGACAGTGACCTATATTATCACGTAGTCATCACATTATACGCAAGTTATAATCATTTGGAGTGATTTAAACCGACATTTCATTAACACTGAATGGCTAATTTAAAGTATCCCGAAATATTGTCACATTCCACTTCGCTTTAAGACTATTTATAAACTTAGTTATGGGGAATATTCGACATAAACGGCTTCGACATTTGGACTTTGTATATGGGTGGAGGGATGACATGTGAAATATAATATGCCATTCTTTTACCGGCATCTTTGTGCATACGATATGAAAATTGGTCATAGCGAGTTTTCGAGGTAAAGGGTGAAAGTGAAAGATGAAACAATCTTCAGACGTAGCCATCCCCTGGATTTGAACAACGGTGATAACGGTTTGTGGTCAACCGCGCTACCAGTCAAGTCATCACGGTAATCAAAGAAAGATATATATAAAGACTAGAGTGATTGTGTGTCTGTTTCTCTCTCTCTCTCTCTCTCTCTCTCTCTCTCTGTGGGTGTGGGTGAGGGGGGGGGGAGAGATAAAGAAAGAGAGAGAGAAAAAGAGAGAGAGAAAAAAAACTATTTCTTCACTAATTAGTATTAAAATCAAGACAGAAATTTTGCGACCTTGCATTAAAACTGAAAACAATTACTGTTCTTACCTGATAGGATGATTGAAGGAACACGTGATTTCATCATCAAAAACAACGACTAATGGTGTAAACAACTTAGAGTGAACGAACGGATAAATGACCGAGTGAATGAGTGAGTGAGTGCGTGAGGCAGTCAACTAGTCGGTCATCCAATCAATGATTATATTAGTGATGGTCTGGCTTACCTGGAACAAATCTAACGCGTACCATTCCATCTCTCTGCTGTATTTCTCTACTGTTCTACTATTGTACCGCTCTTCAGTCCTCACTGCCATCACCACCACCACCGCCACCACCACCATCATCATCATCATTATCATCTTCATCATCATCATCTTAAAATAAACATGATCTATTATTAGGTCGCCTAGAACCAACTAAATACCATCTTAATCTATTTATTGCCGAATCAGCATAATTTCCTGTTGACATTTGATGTTGTTCTTGTTATGGATAGCCGTACGGGCCATAATACACTATTAATATACTGAACACTGCTGATAATTTATGGTAGATTTAACCAATTTATTATTTAATGAAGGTTTGAAATGTTAAGTTTTCCTCCTTGTTGAACCACTTCGACCTGTCCCTTCGTCAATCTTCAAGATCGTTATATATATATCTGTTTTTTTGTCGGCTATTTGCCGGTAAAAACTGACTGAATGAATACACGCATGCATACTGATATATATATACATGAACACGCGTACGGATACACACGCAAACAGAAAGTGGCGAGACATTACATATATCACATGTCATTAAAAGCATTCTTGACAGAAGAAGCACTTGTAACTGTAGTCCATGCCTTTGTTACATCTCGTATAGACTATTGTAACTCCCTGTTATATGGTATATCTGATTATAACATCAATCGTCTTCAGCGAATTCGGAATAGTGCAGCTCGCATAGTGACAACTACTCGAAAATATCCACATACCCCCCCCCACATCCATTTAAATGTTTTATTAATAGCTTATAAATCTATCAATGATATGGCACTTGAATGCCTGTATGAAGTAGTGCCCATTAGAAAGTCATCCCGAAACCTCAGGTGACGTGGTCAGATGCTATTGCAGGTGCCAGTGTCACGGCTCATGTCATATGGTGATTGTGCGTTTAATATTGCAGCCCCCACTTTGTGGAATAGATTACCGGCAGATATTAGAAATGCGTCAGCTCTTGAAAATTTTAAATCTGTTCGAATAACACACCTTTTCAAGGACTTTTTCAAATTTCTTATAGGGTCTTTCCAGACATCTTATTTTGGGTATTATTATATTACATATTCTTTGTACAGCGCCTTTGAATGGCTCCTGCTAGTAAGGTCACTTTGTTAAATGTACCTTATTAGTATTTTTATTATCGCGCCAAGTAAAGTCGCTTGTCTGGATTCATCCCCTAATGAATCGTCTAATGAGTTTGAATTCACGATTCAAGGTTTTCTGTGCCGGTTCAGTACTCCACACTGTTAAAACTGACCCTCACACATACACAACCCCTCATACGCACGCGCATATGCAGGCGCACATGCACACGCGCACACACACATACACACACACACGCGTACACAGACACTCACTCACACGTACATAACTACAAAGCTATAAGTATTCGACCAAACCACTCCCATCGACTGTCTGCCTTAACAGACCATTAAGAAGCTGTCCTCCCAATTGATTAATCCCATTCGGCTATAGTCTATCAGTCTGTGGCAAAGAGACTCCTGTGAATCTCCCCACCTTCCCATTATGTGGCTCCATGGAATGGGCGGAGGTGCGGGTCAACCCGAGTTAGTAATCTAATAGGTTTTGGCGACATAGGAGAAAACACCCAGAAAGTCCTAGACCAGGAACAGTTATCAATCGAAAAATAATCGATTTAATGGCCTGTGACTTTGTTAGTTTGTCATAACCAAATAAATATTTTATGTTTGAAATGAGCTGTCGTCGCCTATATATATATATATATATATATATATATATATATTACCTCAGAGGTCTAGGTATGGCAACCTGCTGAGCGAATTAGCAACACAGTTCGCCACAAACATCGAGCAGCTGGCTTCGTATCACGGCTTAGCGCTGTCTGGAGGATGGTTCATCTTTAATTTCGGCTCGTTTTCGTTGGAGATTTATTGATCCCTCTGCACAAAAGTAGACGTAAAACATCAACATTTGTTATTTCATTTCCAATGTACTTTCTGAGTGTCTGCTAGGATTGTGCTGGCCGAAACGAAGTGTGGAAGCTAGCAGACTAATAGCAGTAATTGTATACGACTGCTAGCACGATA
>JAODUP010000070.1:777500-824849 GCA_025642065.1 Paralvinella palmiformis | reverse complement strand
GCTTCCGAAGTAGTTTGGTTCAGATGTTCAAAACGTCGTTTCTCAATATGTGAAAAGGAAGGAGAACACACTCTAATCCCTATCTGTACAGTATTGGCATCACCAGAGGAACGCATGTGCTTCAACAGTTCCCACCCAGTTCCATGATCACCGTCCTAGATGAAGTGTTCTGTGATCCCAGCTGAGCCATTGTCAATACGGTAAGTATACATAAGATGAGTAGCAGTGGCAATAATAGGAAGCTGCATTATTTGGTGTAATGCGGCAGTTAACGACAATTAAATATATAGGAAGCATCACCCCTTTGGATGATGCAATAATATTCACGTCAAACATAATGATCGCAATCGCATTAAATTGATATCCCAGATTATAACATTCACGGAAACGTCAAAACTTGTCATGGGGGAGGGGTGGCGTTTTATGCCATAAACGGTTTTGTTGTCAAGCGCAGACCCGATCTTGAACATAATGACTTTGAGAGTGTCTGGTTAGAAATCTTAACAGATAGAAAACATATTCTGTTAGGTACTTATTACCGACTTCCCGTATAACAGTGTAATCACAGCAACATAGTTGATAACTTTATTAATAAATTGCATGCGACACTCCTGTCCGCACTAGCAACACATTTTGACTGTCTCTTGTTGGTAGGAGACTTTAATGATCGATGTCACCAGTGGGACGACAACCACTCAAACAGTGAAATGGGACGTAAACTATTTGATACGAAAAACACTTATAACCTGAATCAAGTTATTACTCAACCCACAAGATATGACACAAATGCGCAATATATACTTGATCTCATGATCACAGATTCACCCGGTTTCCCGTCACATGTGTCAGTCACTCCACCCATTGTAAATCTGGATCACTGCGTTATAGCTTGTAGTCTTGCCTTTGATTTAATTAATAACAAGAATTACTCTCGTAAAACATGTGATTATGAAAAAGGTAATTATGAAGGACTAAATGTAACTCTGCACAATAATATGGACACAGCCATATTTAATGAACCGAATATTGATGTAATTGTTGAGATATTTAATACTGTGCTATTCCAGTGTGCATCATACTTTATCCCGAATCGAACAATAACCAATCTACCACAGGACAAACCATATATAACACGTGAGCGTAGGAAGGCTGATCGAATTAGAAATAGGTGGCACAAAACTTTCCAGCGTACACGAAGCCCGTTTCATTATGAAATGTTCAGGTAGAGGAGACGTGACGCAAAGTTCATACGACAAGCAGCCAAGATTGAATATCATAATAAACTCATGACAAAGCTAACGCGTGACTATATATACCCGAAAGATTACTACTGGAAAACTATTAATTCTGTCATGGGTATTAAGGTGAAACCATCGATTGGTACACTAGTAACAAATGGAAATGAAATAGTTAATACAAAAACTAGAGTAGATTTACTTAGTCTGTATTTTGCCACACAATAAACTTTGAATGACAATCTACGTGCATTGCCACTCTATACATGACCACGCCTCACAGACTGGAGAATGTTATGACATCTCCAGCAGAAGTGAAACACCTCATTTCCATCTTAGATATATCTAAGGTTAATGGTCCTGACTTACTCAGCACCAAACATTTAAAAAGTACCGGTGCAGCCATTGGAAGAACTATTAATTATATTTTAACTTGTCATTTGGCAAAGTTCCAGAAGTATGGAAAGAAGCCAACGTCACTCCTGTGTTGAAAAAAGGGGAACGTCATACTGTGAGTAACTATAGACCCATATCACTTTTCTGAAAAACATACGCTTTTAACATGGCGTAATTCGGGGTTTAAGCCCAAGAACTCCGCCATGAATCAGCTTCTCACGGTAGCACACCAAATTTATAATCCCTTGGGGGGGGTGTAAACATACCCTTTTTAGATATAAAAAAGCTTTTGACAGGGTGTGGCACATTGGACTTCTTCATAAACTGAGAACTCTCGGTGTTTGTGGCAGACTCATTGATTGGCTGTCTGATTATCTATCAAATAGAAAACAGAGAGTCGTCATCAATGGCAGAACCTCCGATTGGATCATAATTGAAGCTGGAGTCCCTCATGGATCAATACTTGGTCCATTATTGTTCCTAATTTATATAAATGATATACTATATGACATAAGATCAGATATATATTTGTATGCGCACGACACCATCCTTATAAGAGTTGTGACAGACTCCTTAGAGGACACCAGAATCATGAATTATGTTCTGGAAATGCTTAATGCTTGGTCTAAGCAATGGACTGTTAAAGTTAGTCCTGCCATATCAAAACAATTAATTGTTACCAGGAAACCAGCAAGGATCAATTATGCCAAGCTCCAGCTCGATGTGAAAACACACAGCCACCTTGGTATGATATTCACCGAGAAATTCTCATGGGAGAATCATATTCGAGACAGAGTCTCAAAAGGTGCTCCTACCTTAAATACTTTAGTTAGGTGTAGTCGTATGTGCGAAGGGAAATATATACAAAACCATAATTAGACCAGTCCTGGAATACGGATGCACGATTTATGATAATTGCCCATTCTATGTCTCAAACTAATTGGAAAAATCACAGAGGAGTGCCACATTAGCATGCACAGGTGTCTACAAAGACACAAGTCATACAGCACTTATGCAAGAGCTTTCGTGGTCACCTCTACAAATCCGTCGCAACTATCTTAAACTTTGCCAGTTGCATAAGATCATTTGTGAAGCATGTCCTCCATATGTAAATTATCTGCTTCCCCTTGAAAGATCTGACGGACAATACGAGCTCGAAATTATAGCAAACTGAAATTGTTCCGAATACGTACAGAGACATACAGGAAATCATTTCTACCATCCTCAACGAGATTATGGAATAGTCTTATACCTAATCTACGTGATTATAAAAATTAATTTTTAAAAAATTGAACGAAAATTTTTCCAAACCCAAAACCCGGTTTTCCTTTCCAGAAAGGGCTCGTGTAAACCAGCATAGATAAAAATAAAATACAATCAATTTTGTAAAAAACAAAAAGTTCCAGTGGGAGGGGGTGGAGTGAATAAATGATGTGTCAATGAGAGGAGATACATTTGTTGTTGTATGGCGTTGTAAATCCTCTGAACATAAATCATGTTTAAATAAAAATAAATCAAACGATACTATTGCAGATGTAGTCGCTTATCCATTTGAGAACGCTTGTGGGCTATATAAGTGAAAAGCCTCTTCCATTAAACACAATCTTTCTCGCTTCATATGAGAAAATTAAAAACCATGAGACGTCACTTGAGTGCAGATTTATGCAACAGGGTCGTTGGTATACGCCAGGCCGGGTCTAGCCAGAAGGACATTGCCCAAGTGTTCAGGATCACCCAATGATCGATCTAAAAAATCCTGAAGGGTCATCGGGAGACTGGTCTAACGACTCCTTAGCCACGATCTGGTTGTCCCAAGAAAACCACACCTAGACATGACCGATATCTGCTCCGACTGTGCCGTAATAGCCGAACAAAAACTTCATCTCAGCTCCCTGCTGACTGGATCTGTTTCACCAATGTCCTTGTGACAATTCGGCTGGCGAATTATCGACTTTTGAACGCGGATTATTTGGCAAGACGACCTGTGAGGAAGCCCCTACTGCAAAAAAAGACACCGACAAGAGCGAATTATGTCGGCGCGTGGGCACTTGAACTGATGTGATGGTCACTGGCAATACGTTGTGTTCAGTGACGAATCCAGATGTTTGCTATATCATCAAGATGGTCATGTTTGAGTGCTCAAACAAGCTCAAGAGGCTCTACTCGATGAGTATGTACTGCCTAGAGTACAGGCAAGCGAAGGCTGAGTCACGATATAGGGAGCATTCCATAGCAGAGGGAAATTCGAGCTCCACGTACTGAATGGAAACATGGATCAGTACAAATACATACGTGTCATGGAAACCCAAATGCTTCCATTTGCTAGTAGTGAATTCCAGGCAAGTTTTGTGTTCCAAGATGACAATGGTCCAACACACCGAGCGCGACGGGTTCTGGATTTCCTAGAAGATGAGAATGTGCAGCACATGGATTGGCCTGCTATGTTATCGGATTTGAACCCGATCGAAAAACTCTGGTCGGAAATCTCACGTGGATTGAACTACAAGGACAACCCCCCCCCCCCCCCACAAATGTGGCTGAATTGGCCCAGGGAGTAACAATGGTCTATATGAGATGTAACAAAAGCCTGGACTACAGTTATAAGTGCTTCTTGTGTCAAGAATGCTTTTAAACAGTGGATGTTCTTAAGATGGTAGTAGGCAGCTCGGCATACTGATGTGACATGTTCATAAATGTTAAAACATTTGACAAAAATAACACCTAGCATTTTACTGACCCATTAGGGATAATGGAAGATGCACCCATCTGTATTGCTGGAATATAATAATATAATAATAAATAATAAATCTTTATTTCAGACTCTCAGTCCATAGTAATATAATACAAGTAACTAATTATCACAGTAAAAAAGAGAGGTTATGTATAACATCGGGCAGGTCATTTTACATAACATCACATTAAATAACAAACAAGTTATCAGTGGGACATAAACATCATTAAAAAAGAGGATATACTGATCATAGAATATCATTTGCTAGTGTGTAAAGTATTAAACCAGTAGCCCGAGATAAGAGAAGACAACGGAACAGAAGATAAAATAACACTCATAGTAATACTATTTGAACTGGTCTGAAGCCTATGGATAAAATTTGTAATATCTTGCCTTTGTAATTGACCAAAGGCAGGTAGGTATGCCATAGTGAACAAATATTTCATTTGCGCTACAATGTTTATCCAGTTTCATTAGTTGCCTAAGGCTATTATTATTACAGCCTATACATAGTTTTTTCATAAGGGTTTCAGAAAAATCACACCAGAATTGTGTACAGTATAGGTTAGTACAGTATGATTTAAATAAGAACACCTTGACATCATCAGAACAAAAACCTACATTTTCTAATCAGCATATTTGTATTGGCATAAAATTTAAAAAGTTGTCTTTTCATGAGTAGGTTTCTATTTTACACCTAAATATCTACAATTATCAACATAGTCTAACTGATTATAACACAAGTACAATGGTGGAGATTTAAGATCTTTAAGTTTCTTTGGTTTGAATAACGTGGCCAAACTGTTCTTACTATTATATATAATATCATGATCAGACCCATATTTTTCACATATGTTAAGTAATGTTTGTATTCTACAGGGCGACATACTCAATATACACAAATCATCAGCATATGCAATATGGTTAATAAGTCTTCCAACTAAACGACAACCAATGTTACTTTTTGATAAAGTCGAACTCAAATCATCAATGTATATATTAAAGAGAAGTGGTGACAGTATACCACCTTACTTGATACCATTAATAAGAGTAAAAGTAATGGAGGTCGCATTTCCCCATTTCACTGACATATTTTGGTGTTGGTACCAAAAAGCAATAATACAGATTAAATATATCGGCATGCCATTGGCCAACAGTTTATTAAATAATGTAAAATGATTCACACGGTCAAAAGCCTTAGAGGCATCTAAAAATGTCACAAATACTGGGATATCGTGTTGTTTATAAAATTCAATGCATTCTTTAAGAAGATAAATACACAAGTCAGTAGGACGACATTTTAAAATCAAACTGGTATTCTGAAGTCCAAAGAAATTCCTCACACCTTGTAAACAATACTTTTTCAAATATTTTTGAAACCACAGGGGCTAGAGCAAATGACCTGTAGTTTTCTTTGTCTGAGAGTAAGCCATTTGTGTTTTTAACAAGTGGTATTGTAACAGAATCAATCATATATCAATCATATAACCATGTGTAAACATTTAGGTAAAACCTAAAGATAATAAAATGTGAAGTCTATGACTTGTCTATATAAATGCTTCACAAGTTAATCCATCCTCGATCCAGAAGATTTACCCTTTTCAGATTATTGATAGCATCAGCTACTTCAGCTACAGCATACCATTACCACTGTCAAATTTAGTATTACATAATGTTGTTGTAACTTTATTTTTATATTTACTTTGATCAATACAATTAAGAATTGATTCATAATGTTCTCGCCACACTTCTGCTATGGCACCTTCATCAGAAATATTATCAACTGAATTAACTGGTGGAAGTCTATTTCGGTTTAACTTCTTAACCGATTTCCACAATGACGCACATTCTTGTTCGCTGGGTTCATCAGCAAGTTTTTCAGCTTTGGTTTTTTCATATGATTATAAAAAGCACCTTGGCGAGGTTTACCGATTATGAGCCAAAGGTGAAAGGCATCCCTGACTATGGAGTGACTATCCTTCACATGTTCATTCCAACCTGGGATTTGTTGGCTACAATGCGATTTAATGTTGGGTACACAATCTTCTACAGCTTTTTGTAAAAATTGAATAATAGTGTTATAAAAATTACTTATTTCCTGTAAATGCCTTTCATTTGAACAATTACAGTTATCACAAAACAATAAATCATAAGGAATATCAGTCTCAGACAATAACCTGTCATTAGCATTATTATACTTAGTTATTTCAAAGTGTTTTGATTGGATAATTTAGTAAATAAATTTACACTACAATCAACTGTAACAAAAAGTGGTAAATGACTATCAGTAACACAGTCCTTGTAAATTTCAATATTTTTAACATTTTCGTAAGCTGTGTGTGTTGTGAGGCAGTGGTCGAGCCAGGACACTGTATCATGAGCTTTACTGACATAGGTAAAACTGTCTACAGGTAATTTGACACAATCAGCTAATATAAGTGATTTTCTAAGACACATTTTTTTCAGTTCATCAGCAAAAACTGAATTGATGTGAAATATATTTGCATTGAAGTCACCCAAAAAATATATACATAACGGTGACTTATAGTTATCAATAATATTACACAGTTTTTGTAAATAATCCATATATTCATCATAGTAGTCAGAATGTTCATATGGGAAATAGACATTTATGAATAAATGTCTGCATCCGGCATTGTCGTGTACCTCTAAACCAAGGATTCTGGATTCATTATCATATTTTACAACTGCACATGATTTGTCCACAGATTTTCTCCACAGGATGCCTATTCCACCAAAGGGGCGGCCAGATACAAGTCTGAGTTCAGTATTCATGCTAGAGATACCATATCCACAGAAATCAGTATGTATATTTGACAAGCCAGAAACATTTAAAACCCAGGTTTTAACAAACCGTATCTTTCCTGCAACATAACCGTATTATTCAACATACATTGATCATGTATGTGTTCAGTAGAGCTGTTAAAACCTTCACATTTAAAAGAACATATCATTAACTATTATATATTCAATAGTGAATAGTAGTATATATATATATATATATATATATATATATTTATATATATATAATAGTAGTAGTAGTATATAATAGTATTTTATATGGCGCCAATTTAAATAAATGGGTTTTAAGAACGGGACAAAATCTGTATTTGGCAACTCGTTCCACAGTCAGGGAGCTGATGATCGGAAGGATCTCTCTCCGTACATTGCTGTATAGCTTCTTGGTACCCTCAAAAGTGAATAGGACTGAGGTCGGAGCATTCTCACTGGTATATATTTTTTCGATCAGATCATTTAGATACACTGGTGCTGTTCCATTCAGTACTTTGAATGTATCAAACAGGATCTTGTACATTGATCTGAAACGTTGATATCCTAATGACAAATATAGACGCACACACACACACACACACAGAGAGAGAGAGAGAGAGAGAGAGAGAGAGAGCGAGAGAGAGACAGACAGACAGACACATATAAACACGGCGTAGAAGTAATATAGACGACGAACGAAGTATTATGGCCGACTCTTACTAACTATAACTAACCTTGACGATTAACTGAAAAGATACAGAATTAAAATCAAGATTTTACATAGACTAGCTGTTAAAATATCATTTTTGACCACATTTAATAGGAGCAAGGGAAATAGACATATTTCCCAACAAAATACGCTAGTTTTGTATGACCATTACAAACTTATTGTCAACAAGTGCCACATGGGGTCTATCTAAACCACACCCTATTGAATGCACTGAATAAACCACAATAAATCAGAAATGATCAATACATACCAGCCCCCAAAGTGTGCAGACTAAGTATCAACACTTTTATTCAATTCAACATCGGTCATTGGAATATCAACCTAACCTAATAACCTTAATGAAACATGTTATAAACACCAGTACTGTGATATGAGGTAGCTAATCCAAATATCAGATTAGTACAAACAAATTATCTTGTAATATAACTATCAACATACATATCCACATAGGTGTGATTTAATAGAAGCATTCAATCAGCTTTATGTATATAGTATAATTTATGACCAGGTCGGTATAAAACATTTGTCTTTGTCTTCACATCAACGACTCGAACAAGACCTTTCTTGTCCGTCACCGTTTCTATAATTCGACCAAGGGACAAGGAATTTCTGAGAGAGTTATCAACGAGAAGTACTACATCGCCAACAGAAACAGTAATCTTCGGATACAACCACCTTTGGCGTTCTTGGAGAGAAGGTAAATATTCCTTATTCCATCATTTCCAAAAGGATTCAGCTAGGAATTGGACCTGGCGCCAACATCTACTCGTATAATTATCATTCTCAGTGAAGTCAATTCAGGGCCAGATCTCAATATCAACTAGTGATTAGCTGTAATGGCATCTGTGTCGTTGACATCACTGCTTATTTTCGTGAGTGGTGGTGCATTATGAATTGCCTCTACTTCGCATAATAATGTCCCCAATACCTCATCATACAGTTTGATTGGCTGCTGTTGAAGCATGACATACAACACTTGCCTCACAGAACGAATAAACCTTTCCCTTGTGCCACCATAATGAGATCCACTTGAAGGATTAAATTTGCATTCGATAGCCTTCTGCTGAAGATGATTTCGAATACGTGATTGGTTCCAGGCATCAACTGCTTGCTGCAATTCTCTCTCAGCTGGTATCTTTGTCAGACATGATAACCATTGGATGTCCACGTCGGGCGACTAAATGCCTGATGGCATTAATGCGCGAGACGCTGTCTAGAGATGCAGCTAACTCCAAGTGGACAGTTCTAATACTAAGGCACGTGAACAGGACATCATAACACTTCACCGAACTCCTGCCACACTTGACTTCTGTTGGGCCAAAGAAATCGATATCTACTCTAGTGACAGATGTTCGTCAGCTTTAATTCTATTCTCAAGCAAGTCAGCCATCTTCTGCTCAGGAGACGAAAAATTACACATTTAGTCATCAAACTCTTGATCATGAAGCTGGCGTTAAAAATACAGAATTTCTGCCGCGAAAATGCAATAATGCAGTTACGACAAAGATGCCTAAATGTCTGATGAGTATCAATCAGTATCAGACTTTGCAGAAAATATCACAGGATGATTTGCTTCATACGAGAGTTCTGATCGATCAATGCGTCCAACAACACGCATAATACCATCAGCAACAACAGGATCTAACCTGCACCTAGGTCTGTTCTTCTTTCCATTAATATCAAAGAAACGGTGTTGCTCAAACCGACATGTAAACGTTTCTACTTCATCTAATTCTGCTATAATCAGTATCACCAAATGTGTTCTGCTGTACCCTTTCGTCTGTTCTTCAATCAATAGCATCACTTTGTTTAAATCAGATTCTGTTTAAGATAATTTCAACTCACGAACCTTCCGCTTTGCTACCCAGGTATTTAAGCATCGTTTAGCTACCATCATCCAAGCTACAGTCTTCTTCAGCTTTAACCAGCTAGAAAGGTAAGACATGAATATTTCCACAGGACTTTCTTTTGATTTCCGTGTTGTGTTGACACTGACCTTCACCTCAGGATCGTCACTTGGAATAGATATCGCTGGTGGTTGTATTTGCCGGTCTGAATTTGGATTCCATAAGAAGTCTTGCCCTTGTGTCCATCTCTGCAATGATAGGAGAGTGTCAACTTTCAAGTCTCTGGAAAGGTGATCAGCTGAGTTTTCTTTCGATGTAACAAACTTCCAATGCTCAACCCCCTCTTCCATCTCTGATGACTGCAAGTCTACTAGCTATACATGTCTGAATACTGCCATGCTGTCTGTCCAGTAAAAGATAGCATTGAGACCATAACTCAACAGTTTCAAAACCAGGTGATGCAATCGGATGGCCAAGGTTGCTGCTGACCATATCCAAGTTCTGATACATCAGAACATTGATGTACCTGGCAGGTAAGTATCTCACCAAAATCAACTGGCTTAATACATCCAGAAACTGTAAATCTATCCAATCGCTCCAGTTTAGACAACCAGGTTTGCCACCTCACTAAGTTACCCCCTTCTAACGGAACATTCCATGGAACACCTTGCTTGCATAAACTCTGCATGAATATTTTGGCCCTCATTGTGAATGGTGACACTAAGCCTAAGGGATAGACAATCTAACTAACATAGGTAAGTAAACTACGTCTAGATGGTAGTGCATCTTGACAAACCAAACTGGTAAGATTATATACATTTGACACGTTGTGCACGTCCAGCAGGAAGATCATCTTTCATCAGATCTAGGACCTTTATCTCTTTGGCTCTTTCTTCAACTGATACAGTTTGAATAACACTTCTACGATTGCTGATCCATTTAGTTAACTTAAAACCACCTTTACTACATAACTCTGTGACTTCTTGCAAAACTGACAAGGCTTGTTCTTTGTTGGATACGGATTTCAAGAAATCATCAACATAGAAATGACTAAATATCAGTTCACAAACTTCTGGAACAAACAAGTGATTGTTGTCCTGAGCTGTACATCTCAAAGCTACATGAGCACAAGCGAGAGAAGACGTTGCACAAAACAAGTGAACCAGCATTCGATAAACTAAGGGTTTGTGATTCAAATCACCAGATGGCCACCATATAAACCTCGGACAATCAATGTCTTGCCTAATAACTCTGACCTGGTAGGACGTAGACTGTATATCTGACATCAGTGCTATATTCTCTAAACGAAACTTCATCAACACACTAATCAAACTACTAGTCAGATCAGGGCCGTGTAACAACAAATTGTTCAAAGACACACCTTGAAACAAAGCTGCATAATGAAACACAACCCGTATTTTGTCACGATTATGGGGATGCTACACACCATGATGTGGAATATACCACACTCTGTCATCATTACGTTGTAGATGACACTCGTGTACCAAATCAGCATAACCTTTGTTAATTATCTTTTCTACGAATTCCGAGTAGTCTGTCCGAAACTGTGGATTCTTCTGGAGTTTCCGCTTTAAGCTAGTTAACCTACGATACATGCTTGACATCTTATTATTTGGTAGCTTTATATCATCAATCCGAAAAGGAAGATGCATTTCATAGTGTCAATTTACTAGTCTTACAGAACTCTCCATCTTCTTCAAGAAGCGTTGGTCTTCAACTGAATATTCTTTCTTTTCGTCATTGAGTTTTTCTGGAAAGTCAAGATTTACAGACTTCTTATCAATCTGGCTGAGCTGTTGTAGTTCTTCTGCTTCAAGAATAATCATGACCTCTATTCATACTAATGTTACCTGAAGGATTATTTCTAATAACATTCCAGACAATACACCACAGAATAAACCTAGCTGCATGTGGACTACTAAGAGGGCCAGTTCTCAACTTCTAATGGTGTCCAAAATCCAGGATCCATACATTCGTACGTAGAAATGACACCCGTTCCATTCTTGGATCTTACTTGTACAGTAGTGATAGCGATAGATCACAGTCCTTCACCAGTCCCCATGTGACAAGCCAGCCTTTCATCTGTTGAATTATGGGATACAGTACCACCAATACTGTCTTCACTATTTAGGTGAAGAACAATGCAAATTCGTCTAATGCCTTTAGGTTGTTAGCTTTAATAACTTGCTAATTAAGTTCTATCTTCACATATGCATTAACAACTATTTCTACATCACCATAGCGATCATGCATATCATTAGGGGCTTAATTATAACTCAAAATAGCTTCAAGATGACTAAGTCCAGTAACAAATTTGTGTGGCTCTCCAACAGTGAAGTGTTCAAGAAGGTTCATACGTTCACCAACACTGTCACAGTGAGCATCAATCTGTCGACAAAATCTGTAATATTCTAATGAACTGCCGTCGAACTTCTTAATGTCAATGGAAGGCTTCTTCAAATGTTTCACGACAGCCATGATTAACTCCTCAGTTATCTTGTTGCTTCCGGAAGACTATGATTGGGAAAATCCGCATTTTCGTGTTTTGGTACAAATATTGGGGCTGCTACATCAAGTGTGGGGTTGTCTGTTTTCACATCTGGAGTTTCTCTCTGCAGATGATGAATAGCATGCGGTTGATACGTCAATGGTTGTGAATCATCCAACTTTTTTTTCAAAGTGATCAGCCACTTAATTTCTTGCATCGACTATCTTCATTTGATGCTCTAGCCCCAACTCTTCCTCTTCAAAATTTATATGTAACTTGGCTTCCTCAAACAGTTTCTTCTTCTTAAGAGATTCTGCCCTTATCAAAACCTCAGCCTTCCGTTGTTCACCTTTTAGACGTGCAGAGAACACTAATCCTGCCATAGATCCAGACGCAGAAGATTTGACACTGTACGAATGATAAGAGTGTGAGAAGAAGGCTCCATCTTGAACTTAGATGATGTTTGTTTAAGCCAGTCTTCAACAAGTGTTTTAAAGCGTTGAACTTGATCAGAGTTTAGCTGTAACTACAAACTACACCCGATTATCTATAATATCTTCTTCATCAGTGAGTAACTGAGTCTATTCATCCTGTTCTTCAAGAAATACTTCGTGTAATGTCATCGAGTGATTATACAACAACTGTATCTCCTGGATGGAAAAATCTTCTAATAATGTTCATGAGATTGATAAGTGTTAATTAAGTTCCAGAAGTCACTCATACACTGATGAGTTTATTCACATCAAAACTACACACACACAAACACACACACACACAAACACACACACTTAAACATATAAATTTGTCGTTTAACTAACTTTGACGATTAACTGAAAATTTACAGAATTGAAATCAAGATTTTACGTAGACTAGCTGTTAAAATATCATTTATGACCACTTTCAATAAGGGCAAAGAAAAATAGTCATATTAAGCTTCCTAAAAATACAAATAAACAATACACAACATTCTTTTGTGTCCTAATATTTCCCAACAAAATACGCTAGTTTTGGCTGGCCATTAGTCATTACAGGCTTGTTCTCAACACGTGTAAGTAAGTATTAATTTATTAATATATATATATATATATATATATATATATATATATATATATATATATATATATAAAAAAGAGAGAGAGAAAGAAAGAGAGGACACCATTAAGAAATGGCCTTACAATTATTGGTTTGAATAATGAAAATGACAACTGATGGATGAGGGATGATTGCGGTGTTCGAGAGTGTCACAGCACTGAGAGGAAGGAGACGATACTAGCGTTAATCATAATTAAAGATGCAATATAAATAAGAGCACAAGAGGGACGAGGAGAAAAGAAAAACATCAGGACAAGAATCTACAAATTAAAATAATAAAACGATTTTGTCGTATAGACCTATGTCATTTTGTCTATCACAGAAAACTAATAAAATGGGAGGTAACTGGGTTGAAAATAACCTGGATTCAACGGTAACAATCGTTGCATCGTAGGTTGTAGCATTTCACTCTTCCTGGGTATGCGTCAAATATGTGTGTTTTAAGTTGATATTTAAAGTGACCCCGTGTGGTTTGGTAATCAACGGTAGTCTAGTAGCAAATTTATTATTGCTTTTTGCTACATACAAATGGTCAGACTGTCTTATCACACGGGCGTCTATTAATGTGAAAATGTCATTAAAAGATATTGGTAATTTAATAGTATTAAGATCAAATGCAAAATGTGTTGCCTGGTATTCATTCCCTAAGTCAGGGAGCTTTAATATACGAGAACTACGAAAAAGTGGGTCAGTATGGCTGTTGTACTTGGCATTGTTGATTAAACGGATAGCCCGTTTTTGTAGCAAAATGGTCTTACGTAGAGCTGATTGAGTGGCGTTTCCCCAAACTAGGTTTCCGTATAAAAGATGAGAATGAATGAGTGAATAGTATAATGTTTTCATGCATTGCTTAGGGAGAAAATGTTTAACTTGTTTTAATGAGAACAATGCTCGAGATACTTTCTGATTAATGCGGGATAGATGATGTTTCCATGTTAAGTTTTCATCAATCAAAATACCTAAGAATTTGGCCACTTTTTCATCACAATCTTAGCCTATTCTATGCAAGAGGGTGTATTCAATCAATATATGTTTTGGGGAAGATCATCTTTTAATGATGGGGGTCTTATAACGATATATTTTGTTGGGATTTAGCGAAAGTCGATTTGAGAAGAACCATATAAATAGAGAATTAATTAATATGTTTGCATTATTGAAAAGAATATCAATGTTCGAGTCAGATATATAAATGGTTGTATCATCAGCAAACGAAAGGATACTACCATTGCAAGAGAAACGTATGTCATTTACATAAATCAAATATAAAAGAGGTCCCAGAATTGAGCCTTGAGGAACTGCGCATTTTATTTGAGAGCGGATGATTTGTGTCCGTTAATTTCAACATACTGTATACGACCCGTCAAATAGTTTTTAAACTAGTCATGCGCAATACCTCGTATTCCGTAACAATGTAATTTGCTTAACAAAATATCATGAGTGAATTACGTCAAAGGCTTTGTTCAGATCACAAAAGATAACTAATGTAAATTCAGGTTCAGGATGATTTGTAGATAGAGCACATTGGTTTAATAGATGGAGAATTGGATGAACAGTTGAGTAATTTTCCCGGAACCCATACTGGTGCTTAAAGAATAAATTATTGGCATTCAAAAACGAAGCTATTTTTTATACATGAGTTTTTCTATTACTTTACTAAATGCTGGGAGTAGGCTAATAGGTCTGTAGTTTTTTAATAGGGTCTTATCAGCAGATTTATAAATAGGGATGACTTTTGCTATTTTCATGTCATTAGGTATTATTCCAGTTTCAAATGAAGTATTTATTACGAGTGAGAGGTTCTAGTATTTCATTAATAGTAGCCTTGAGAAGTTTAGTCGATATACCATCATAGCCAGAGCTGGTTTTAGGTTTTAGTTTTAGCGTTATGTTTAAGACGTCAGATTGCGACCCTGGAGCTAGAAATATACTATGGAGCGTGGGTATGCTGTATGCGGTTTATCTAAACAACGTCCTACTGACTACACTGAATAATGCACAATAAATCGGAAATTGCCAATACATTGTAATACGTACGAGGATAACAAAGAAAGAAGATTTTTCACTCAGCTCACTATAGCCTGAGATTAAGAAATGGACACTGTTGGAAGCGGGAGAGTCAACAAATTCCGAAAATTCCTTTAAGGATTCTGCAGCTATCTATGAGTTAGTATAAAATGTACTCGAGAAGCCGGAGCTGAAACTTGAAATTATTGTTGAGGAATGTTTTGTTGGTGCAACAAATATGATCGATGTTCTTGGAGGTTTTGCAACAAAAACGAAGGACCGTTTTCCAGTTATCATCTATGTCCATGGTTATGGGCACACATCTCCTAAATACTGCTATCCAATATACAATGACAGATATATTGAACCACTCTGCACAATGCTTTAAAAGAGTTAAATGATTTTACAGTCCCAAACGACACACAATCTTTGAAATATCACGGACTCTTAAATCTCAAAGTGTAACATGGTGGTCTGATAGATATGAACCAATAAATGTCACAGTAGAGGAATTATCTTATATAATAAAGGCATTACTTGACTTGACAAATGACCAAGACCCCAAAACATGTACGGATAGCATTGTATTAATGAATCTCAAATGCTATTTTGACTTCTTAATGGGTTGTGCTAACAAATACTATCAAAACCAAACCGCTCTCACAAAATACCTCCATGAAAAGACTAGACAGTTTAACAGCTCGAAGAACGGCGTTAGAACACATAGAAACTCTAATTTAGTAATTGCAGAAATGAAAAACATATTTGAAAAATGCGTTGAAAGATTAGATGAAACTATCAGAGAAAGTATCCAAGACACACGATTCTTATTTACTGAAGCAAGAGTTCCACAGTCGCTTGCAGGGCCTGATTAGTGAATTAGCAACGGCGGTGACACTGGATCAAATGTCTTCCATCGCATCTCTACCTATTATTTCAGTCTGGATAAGGCTATTGTGGAAATACAATCACGATTTAATGGTAATGACCACGACATACTTTGTGCACTGGACTACATAATCCCCAACAGCAATAATAATGTACCCTTACTAGCAGGAGCCATACAAAGGCGCTGTACAAATAATATGTAATATAATATATTGTACAATCTGTACAAGGTTAATCACGGACCATACGCATTTATCAGGTTCACCGGCAGCCATAGTTGGTGTTGTTGAAATTATTTACAAGAATGATCTCCATGGCGTACTGTCAATATTCAACGAAATCGTTGGTATATTGGCTACAATTCCTGTCATAGCGTATTCTACGGAGCAATCCTTCAGCGAACAAATATTGAGAAAAGGTATGCCAATATGCCTGCAGGAAGTGGCAGGGTGTATGATTTTGTGCTAAAATGATTGACCAAATAATTAATATTTTTGCTTCTAAGAATGACAGGAAACATTATTTATTTTAAGTTGCAGATTGTATGATTTGTGCTAACTGTTTATCGTCGATTGATAAATTAGTATTTGTGTTTTTATCTCTGGGATATATTAGACAAATCAACCTCTCTGCCTCCATTAACCAAAGATGTAACTTGATAATTAGATAAACAAAAATGATGAAATCTGCTGACCATTATCATGTCATTGTGTGGTAATTATAAGTTTAGATGTATATGCATACATACACACGCACACACATATATATATATATATATATATATATACCCATCTATACATACATACATACATACATACATGCATGCATGATTACATACAGGCATCCATCGTTTGTATACTCAAACATTCTGATTGCTTCAAGCGACGGAACAATAATTTTGTTACGAATGTTCTTATAAAAATAACAACATTGACAATAAACTTTAGTTATAAATAAAGAAATTTCCAATATGTCTTCATTGGCTAAAGGTTATTTTATATTTTATTCGTTTAAGACATCTATTTATGAAGAACAAAGTAACAAGCAGACACACACCTGTGTGCGTGTGGAGGGGATCTGATTCATATATATATATATATATATATATATATATATATATAAAGAGCCGGATGCATGCTAAAATGCGGCGATGATCCGTTATTCATGCTCCCGTTTCCGTACAGGCCTCTGGGGAACGAAATGCACATAAAAGATGTTATTCAAATTCGTTAATCCGGCCGTGAGTAACTTTATTTTGTCGTTGTTCGAGACAACTATGATAAACATCTGAACCAATTCAGGTGTCACAATTAGTGGTCTGTGTTTTCGCACTTCCTGTCCAACAAAAGAATGTGTTTGAACGGTCAATTTGCATTTATACCATCACAGTGAGAATCGCTATTAATTGGATTGTGCTTTACGTTATAATTATATCAAGGTCTATTTTATGACAAACACTTAATAGTATCGGTTTGTTCGAATTTATTAATCTGTGAAGATGACACCTTATTATTTCCTTTATCATGCATCTAAAATGATTGGCCATTATTACATAAGAAACAAAAATTCAATATTTACTATGAAGACTGAATTAAATAACAAAATTAAGACATCCATTTAAAGCTTTCAATATCAATAAGTCAAACTATCAGTTCAGATAGTGTTAACGGCAAGCCTGTTAAACACCGGCCTGTGGAAGTGACAGCTGGACAGAAAAGACAAATCTGCGAGTATAAACGAGACCACTCGTGAAATAGGCCCGTGATAAATTGAGCATAATAAAGCAGATTGTTATTATGATGACAGAACAAAATACGATTCAACAATCCGCACGATTCGTTAATCTGCACGATTTCAATGGGAACACAAGTGGGCGGATAAAAGAGACGTGAGTATACCTATATATATATATATATATATATATAGAGAGAGAGAGAGAGAGAGTTATGGGTTTCATTCATACTATAAAATATTTATATATAATGTTAACATTATATATGAATTTTTATCTTCGAAACATTTTCCTGAATCACTCTACATCATGTATGGCATTTATTGGTGGATTATTATTGTTTACATTATTATTATTATTATTATTATTATTATTATTATTATTATTATTATTATACCCCTACCAGTTGAACTCCAAGTAGGCCTAATGCTCTCCCTAAATGAACAGTTAACATTTATGTAAATAAATTTCCAAAATGTATTCCATAAACGCAATACGATTTACCTACATTATCACAAACCCTACACCACCCTTACTGTTTGTATATTTTATTATACTGTTAAAGTAAAAATATTAAAATCTAGAAACACAATAAAGTGTCGGAATCTTTCTATAAATAGCATCTTATACGCTATAATTTTGCGATCAAGAAGTCGACAAGATCACCGAGGATTTTCTCCGACACGGCTGTCTGTTGGAGTAATGTTAGATGGTTGTGAACTGATCCTTGGTAATACTTCAGAGTAACATCAACTTTGGCCTTCTCCAGGCGTTTCGCATACATCAGTCCATCATCACGAGTGACGTCATATTGAGAGAGCACCATATAACAGCTCGGCAACTCCCGCAGATCGTCTGACAACAATGGCGCGAAATAGGGGTCGGTTAATACCGTTTTCAACTCGTCCCAAATCGCTTGGTCACCGAAATCCACTCTTCCCTGACTGTACGTCTGGTGTAGAAACTTTCTCGGTATCAACGCGTGATCCAGGTATCGAGACATTGCGGACTGTTTGGCCGAGGCGGAAGTGTGCATGTTCTGTTGCATTGCCCAGCTGTAGTTGTCGCGGGCTTCGGTGCCAAAACCGTACCAGAGCCAGGCGTTGGCGACGAGCGACCGGGGAAGGAGCGCGTCGTGTTTGTTCTGGAGGTAAGAGGGCGTCATGAGGTCGATGGGTTGTAGAACCGGATTGATCAGTATTTGATATTCCGGATTGGCCGGGTAGTGCGCCACATCGCGAAGCTTTAATGCTACTGCCACCGCCATGTTGGCACCGGCATCGATCCCTGTCAGAAGCGGAACTGAATACGTTAGCAGGTAAGCTTAGAGCTTCTTTGATACGAAACGAGCCTAGATACTAAATTCGGTGTTAAGTCAAAAACATATTAGCATATTTACACAAATATATTATGACACCCAATTAACAGGTACTGTAGATCGGGTTAACTTTGAGCATCGGTGGAAATGATGTTCAAAATGGCGTGAGAAATAATTACCAACGCTCGATGTCTACAAAACATTTCGATTTACATAGCACAAAGTTGTGCCCACTGTTTTTATCAACACATAAGGCTGCTGGTAATGTGTGTGCTTCTCAATGAACACAATAGGATCTTTTCCTATATGGCGTTACACAAGAGATAAATATGCCAAATAAATGGTATTGCTGATCCAGATTAAATGGAGTATTTCAATTGTTCCCATTGTCCAGAATTGGGATCGGGAATAAGACTAAGCCCAATGCGTCCTCTGCACGTTGCTGGGCGGGAGAGCGGGGGTACACGAATCCCGGCCGTAACATTATAATAGGAGTTTTTCGTCAAACCAGGCAACTGGCAAAGTTTTTCTCTCCCGAACATTAAAATTTATAGTAAACTGAGGTGCCATCATGTTAAGCAGCTGCCATCATCATAATAACAGAAATCAACACCAGGTGGCTGTGCCCAATAGGCGACAGCCAGAGAGCACGCAAGGGAAATATCCTGCTACCAGCCAAATAAGTAACAAAGTCACGAAAGGTATGTACCACGGGCTCACTACATGCATGCTAATAGTCCCTAACCCTAAACCTAACCCTCTAATCCGAGCATGCGCAGTTGAACAATATCGCCATTTGGGCGGTAGCAGGATTATCCCCATGATCTCTCTCGATAGGGGGGTCTTTCCCCCAAACTTCAACTTCCCCTGCACGTCTTAAGAGGAGACCAAAATGGGGCGATATTACAGGATACAGGTTTGACTCCAACATGTGGGAATATGATACTAAGACACGTTGCACGGGTACTTATGACTAATGTACTTCGAAAATAGAGGGCGCCTCCATAGTCTATCTGGTAGCGCTGTTGGCCACAAGTCTATAGCAACTGGGTGCAAAAAATGGCCGGGCTATGTCAGAAGGGTGTTTCATCTTTCACTTCGGCTCATTAGTTTTGGATGTCGCTCGGCCCATTAGGCCTACCGTGTGCACAAAAATCGCCGTAAAACAGCAACATTTACATTTACTTCGAAAATAGAATTGAAAAAAATCTACATTTCTGGGAGATGAACACTTTATTGTCGCTAACAGGACAAATTTAGGAAAGTCACCTGATCTACGGTAGGCAATTAGGGTGAAAATTTTAATAATAATTATTACCCATCAATGCCACCATAGAGGTATCAATCTGTAGTTCTGTACCGTGATCCAGAAGATAGCATGTTGCCATGTAACAATCATCAAATGGCTTGGGATATTTGTGATCCGGAGCTAAATGATAACTGAAAGTAAATAGTAGTTTATCTCTGTTAAGTCTAAATCGCTCGCTCGCTCGCTCGCTCGCTCTCTCGCACGCACGCACACACGCACACACACACACACAATCACTCACTCACTCATTCATTCATTCGTTCACTGACTGATTCATTCATACCTTCCACTCACTCACTCGATAGACCCTTACTCACTCGTGCGCCCCCTCCCTATCTATGGCACATTGATCACCGGTTGATACTTACTTAACAGAAACAACAACTACCCCAAGTAACTCCGCTAATCTACTGGCTACACCATTCTTTATCTGAAATATATATATATATATATATATATATATTAATATATATATATATATATATAGAAAGAGATGAAAGAGAGAGAGTTTTGGGGGATTTACATATTTGAGTGTTCGCGCAGGCCCTACCCCTCTCTCTCTCTCTCTCTCTCTGTAAGTTGTATGCGTGCGTGTTTGTGTATGTGTGCATGTGTATGTGTTTAGCCATTTTCTTAATCTTACCTACATTTCCCATAAACCATAATCCTCCATGATATAACACGATGGCCGGTCCATTCCGGATTTTATTATGTGGCTCATACAGACGTACATCTACACCATACCACGTGACATCTGTTATCTGTATAGAAGAAGTAAATCATTAATTGGCAGCCGATAATCAAGTTATTAGTAATAATCTAAAAACGAAATACTCATCTTCATAACGACTGGATGCATCAATGGAATAATATTATATTCATGATACGTAAATTCCGGATTTTCAAATTTCACATCTACGGATTTCTTAATCATGATCATCATCATCATCATCAAAATTATTGAAGGGCACAAAGGACAAAAAAGTATGTTGTGTGTGTGTGTGTGTGTATGTGTGTGTATGCGTGTGTGTGTCTTATGTAACATAAAATAAAGGCGTGGGCTCAGGTTTTCGTGATATTTATAATTCTTACAGAATTGTGACCAAATGACCACTACCTAAATAGAAAACAAATTATATACATTAGTACATATATAACGCACCTATAACTGGAAATAAAGTATCTTTTATATTAGTACATATAATATATATTATGATAATAATCCTTTAATACATCCGACAATAGCAGAAATAGTAGTATTTTCACTCAGCCCAAAGTGTTTAGCAGTGTATAATGAGGCACTGGCATGTATAAACACGAATTGTGAGTTTAAATTATAGATTAATCAGGGTACCGTTTCTAGAGAGACAACTTTTCAGGATTAAAGTCTTGGGTGATGTCGTATCCCAGTTGAAAGTTATTTTAGCGCGACGCTAAACAAAACTTTAAATACCAGTCCTTACCTCACGGAGAACTAGACTAGTCCGTGGAACTATTAAAGTGGCCTCTGAAACGTTCATAACTAATCATAGACAAGCTCTCATCTGTTGTATCCAGACTGCTACCTAGACTTCCGTAGATGTAGTGGTTTAGACACCAGGATACTTACTGGACATGTAGTTACGCATACATCAACAACAGAGTACGATATTTCTATGATGCCGAATTGACTGGCGATTACGAGGAGAAGACATATCATAATAAACTTGGTAGAAAGGATTATGTCAGATGTTATGGTATATAGTGATGCCGGATTCAAATTGAGAACATCAATTTGCCATCTCAGTGTATAATAATAATAATAATAATAATGTATATTTAATAAAGTGCCCTTACTAGCAGGAGCCATTCAAAGGCGCTGTACAAATAATATGTAATATAATAATACCCCAAATAATGTCTGTAAAAACCCTGTAATGATTTAAAAGATAATAATTATTTATCTGTGAAAGCGACCTTAAATAGGTGTGTTTTTAGAAGAGACTTAAAATTTTCAACAGACGACGCATTTCTAATATTTGCCGGCAACCTATTCGACAAAGTAGCGGCTGCAACACTAAACGCATAATCACCATATGACTTGAGCCGAGACACTGGCACCTGCAATAGTATCTGATTGGATGACCTGAGTTTTCGGGATTTTCTAATGGAAACCAGTTCACACGGGTTTCTGGTGCCATTTTATTAATGATTTATAAGTTCTTAACAAAATCTTGAAATGGATACGCTGTCTAACAGGTAGCCAATGTAGTTTTTGAAGAATTGGGGTGATATGATCATATTTTCTAGTATTTGTTACAATGCGAGCTGCACTATTCTGAATTCGCTGAAGGCGATTAATGTTATAATTAGATATGCCATATAACAGGGAGTTACAATAGCCTATACCAGATGTAACAAAGGCATGAACTACAGTTACAAGTAATTATTGTGTCAATAATGCTCTTAAACAGTGGATGTGACATGTTCATTCATGTTAATACATTGGTCAAAAATAACCCCTAGATTTTTTACTGACCCATTAGGGGTAATCGAAGATGCACCAATCTGTAATGCTGATGTCTTTAGGGATTTAACACCATGTGGTGATGCCAAATATAAAATATTTGTTTTATTATCATTTAGTTTTAGAAGATTTTGAGTCATCCATAGCCGAATATCAGCAATACAATGTTCTAAATTCTTTAAGGAAGAGGAGAAATTTAACTCATTATCAGGATCCGTTGATATATACAGCTGTGTGTCATCAGCATACAAGTGATATTTAACCCCATATCGGTGCGCAATGATCCCAAGAGGACGGGTATACATTGTGAAAACCAGAGGACCAAGAACTGAACCCTGTGGTACACCAGAAACAAAAACTGAAGTCAGATAAAATACCATGAACAGACACTTCTGGGAGCATTGTTCCAGATAGGACAAACCATTCAAGACTTTACCTGACAGACCAAACATGTCTTTTAACCTAGAAAAAAGACATCTGTATCAAATGCAGCAGACAGGTCCAAAAAAAAGTATTATGGCACCTTGATCAATTGACATCATATTATCATTTTTCACCAACCCAAGGTGTTTCAGTGCTGTGACCACTTTTATAGGCAGACTTAGTGATTCATTAAGGTTATTATTGATTAAATATTTTTTAGAGGGAAAAGCAACTGCCTTTCTATAACTTTAGATAAAAATGTAAGATTTCAAACAGGTTGTAATTGTTTAGAATATTACAGTCCATAGTGGGGTTTTTTATTAATGGTTTTACAAGGGAGCTTTCATGGATCTTGGGAAAACACCCAGAGATAATGATTTATTAACTATATTTGTAATTGGGTTTATCAGAACATCCAGACAATCTTTCACAAGCCATGTAGGCATAGGGTCAACTCACGAAAGCATTAGATGACTTTTTCAGCAACTGTCTCATATCAGTCTCTGTAAAAGGCTCAAATGTATCCATCATGGATATGCAGGACTCTTCTACCAATGGCTTACCCTGTGATAAGGTGCTGGATGGAACCCACTATGTATATTTAATATTTTTTTCAGAAGAAGTTATTAAAACAATGGGCCATATCTTTATCTGAGTTGATATTATTTGGGAGGACAGTTTGACTTTTATGTAATACTTTATTCACAACACTGAAAACAGTCCTTTGATTTCCCTTGAATGCATTGATCTTTTTATTATAATATTCAGATTTAGCAGAATGAACACACAAACTGGTCCTGATCCACAGCTACTCACAATACCTTCTGTGTCTCTTTGCAGCCTGTATGTTCTTATTGTACCATGGAAGCATTGGTCTGTTTGGCATTTCCTTTGTCCTTAAAGGTGCATGTTCATCTACAATGACTCTCAATGTACTATCATAAAGATCCACCAGATGATCCACATCATCCGGTGGATCCAATACCAGAGAAGAGACTCGCAGATCAGCAAGAAAAGCCTCCTTGTCACCCTTAATCAAATTGTCATCATCACGGAGATGACAAGATCTAAGATGTGACCATGTCTGTGTGTTCTTTCTTGCCTGAGATTGGCAGATCTAAGAATGTCAGCCAGTTGTTTGGTATCTGCATATCTCCCACCATCCCAATGTATATTGAAATCACCTAAGATCAACAGATGCCCACTGTTGGTAGCAAGAGAGTCAACAAATCCGGAAAATTCCTTGAAGAAACCAGCTGCTATCAGGCCATTTTTCTTAGTGGGGTGTAATCAGTAGATAATAGCTACATGAACACTTATCCCGCCAGATACAAAAGTCAGTTGGTAATTTTCAAAAGACTTAGCCTGAAAACGCAAATGGGTTTCACACTTCAAAGAATCATGGAGAAGAATGAAGACTCCCCACCTTTCTTGTGAATCCGAGCTGCATGATGGAATGAATATCCAGCTAGAGTCACATCACCAACAATTTTCTGGTCTGGTCAGCCAAGTCTCTGTAATGACAAGAGCATCAAGATCCATATCCTTAACAACACAGATATTATTACAGATCGACTGACAGTTAATAAGACCAATACTTACATTTTGTACAGCTGTGCCATTATATGGTGTTATTGGCACAGTGATCAAATTACTTGCATCAGACCAATCTGCTTTGGATGTTTTTCCCCTACCGCATCGCTAAACAAATGGTATTACCCCCAAGGGTCGTAAGCAAGCAATGATCTCTAGTATAATTCATTATAATTATAAAATAAAACATACACAAGCAAAAACCGAGTTCTTATGGAAACACTGCAGTGGACGATAATATAGGGCGTCAAAAGAGCAGTTAAAAAGAAAATACAAGAAATACAAAATAACTAAATATGATCAATTTATATTAATATAAATTAAATCTATATTACATAATATGCAAAAATACACCAGTGTCACTGGTGTAACTTATCTAATAGCTGAACTATCCGAGAAATATTCCGGTGTCATTACATCGAGAGCCGGTCATACTTCCCGCCACTTTAATGTACACATACAAGTGACTCAGATTTTAATAAATGTGATGATATTCGCTTCCAGTAACTAAGTACTGTTGGGCGATAGACGTCACATCTGCTGCAAACATTAACGAATGTGTACGCTTGTGAAATAAAGAAAATTGTGGCGCCCTCTAACGAGTTTAATAATTAGTCACAGATGATGATTGATGTTTGGCAGCCACTTTATTGATGATGATGATGATTGATGTTTTACGGCCACTTTTGTGCACAAGGTAAGCTAAATGGGCCGAGCGACCTCCAAAGGTAATGAGACGAAGTGAAAGACGAAACAACCTTCAGATATGCCCACGCCGGGATTTGAACACGGGTGGTAGTGATCTGTGGTCCAGCACGCTACCGCTAGACCACGGAGGCGCCCTGGCAGCCACTTTATTAATGACAGATATATCAGTATTGAGAAGATTGATGAGTCGTATATAATGAAAACATTAAAACGAGTGCGTCACTTATTTGTGTTTGTGAACCCATCCTTTACAGGTGTGTATATATATATATATATATATATATATATATATATATATTCCTCAAGTGTTATTTATGACAAGCAGATTAGAGCTAATCTTGATTGCCATAGTACAAAGTGGACATAACTAATAATTGAATTCCTTAAATGTTATTTATGACAAGCAGATTAGAGCTAATCTTGAATGCCATAGTACAAACTGGGCATAACTGGACACAGGAAAGATAATTCTATTCCCACATACAACCAAGGTGAATGTTATATGCAACTAAAGTTGTATTTAAAAAAACACCAACCGCGCGAACTGTGTCCAATGCCACCGCTCGAGATGCGATGCAGTGTTTCTATTCCTGAGTAAGGAGTACTTATAATGCTTTAAGAGCGTACTGTGCCTGCTACAATCATTTAAATGCTGGATAACCAGGCCAAACACCTAAACGTCTTGCCTCCAAAGACGCAAATAGTGCACGGAACATACAGCTCTAGATAAACTTTTCTTAGAATCATGGGACCGGGAAATATAGTCTCCACGTACAAAAAATTGAACATTTCAACCGGAGTAATATGCCTTGTGATATTTGCTGGAGGGTCAAATACCTCATAAGCATACAAATCGTGTTCTGTTTTGGATCCTCCCCGCACTATTAGGTCGTCGACAAACACTTTGACACCTACTAGGTCATCAATGATTGATGGAAGAGTGCGGTGAAAGATTTATTCGCGCTACTGATACCAAGTGGTAGCCTTTGGACGTTATAGCGACCGAACGGTGTTGCAATTGTACACAGTTTTGAGCTCTCTGAAAAATATTGCTTGCCAGACATATCGGTAAACATTTCCAATTTATGTGGTTAGTGATAATGCTGTTTCATTATTTTGGGTCCGTACGCAATCGAAGCGAATGGTCAGTTTTATGTACTGTCACCATAGGGTGAGCCCATTCTATAGGTTCTGCAGTCTTTGTTAACACTCCAGGATATGCTAATCGTTGCAGTTCCTTGCACATAAGCTCCCGTAATGCGACTGGTTTACGTGATGGATATACTGCGGGTATTCGGTCTTCTCTAAGTGATATGTGTTGCTTATCCGTAATGCATCCTAAGCCTTCAAAAGTATCAGTGAAATTTTG
The DNA here is from genome assembly GCA_025642065.1 of Paralvinella palmiformis. Lineage (NCBI taxonomy): Eukaryota > Metazoa > Annelida > Polychaeta > Terebellida > Alvinellidae > Paralvinella > Paralvinella palmiformis. Next base: position 797,666 of record JAODUP010000070.1, on the reverse strand, counting down.
CACCACTGATTTCGTGTTTTTCACCATATGCATAGTTTTTATTTCTGGACTGGTCTGTCCTAATAATGACTATTTGCTGTGACTGCTCACTACGGCAAAGATGGCATTGTACGTCTTGCATCCGAACTTTATTTCCACACACACTTAACATCTACGGATATTACTTTCCCTACATATGATCGTAGATGTGGGTGAAACGATAAAATAGTTTTTGCATCTGTACAAAATTTTCATAATCTACCCTTGACAATTTGTTACTTTGGGAACCGATGTCCAACTTTAGTGGAACTATACCGCCATTTACAGTCAGTGCTGCAATGAGTTATCCTGCATCACTATTTGGCTTGTTTACACAATACACTTCAGACATGGGGTCAATTCAATTCCGGAATTGAAATTGATGGTCAATCCAATTCCGGAATTGGAATTGATGGTCAATTCCGGAATTGGAATTGATTATTTAAAAAATGAATTGAAATTGGAAACGAGAAATTTTGAATTGGAATTGGAATCGATAAATTTGGAATTGGAATTGAAGTTTCCTACAAAAAAATTTAATCCAGAAATTAATTTACCATTTTTACAATGTTAACTCTTACATGTGGTGTTAGCAATGTACTGGAACCATAATGATCCAGAGCTTTGATTCTTTATATATATATATATATATATATATATATATATATATATATATATATATCAGATAGCACACCGACTCTGGCACCCCAAGTGAGCATTTAATCAATTAAAGTGGTCGGGAAACCGGGAATGCCAATCTGGAGCCAAATCTTGCCCTTCCTCTCCTAAAACTGTGACTACTATAGCCTTTCCCAAGACCTAACAGTTTAATAATCATTTGAGAGATTTTGTAAACACACCATGTTGTGGGACATACCAGTTGTGTTACAAATATCGACAGAGAGAGGAAAAGAGAGAGAGAGAGAGAGAGAGAGAGAGAGAGATGTATGTTATATTAGCTTTATCAACATCTTATCTTCAGTAATTCAGTCACTTATCATTCTGATGTTAGCTAACGTTATCAATTATTGACTATGGAAGGTCAACGGATTATATCAGTACACATTATTTATTCATTCCTCAGGTCATCAAACTGAATTAGTTCTCAAAATATGTTCTCAGTCATTGACGTCACCCGTCACTTATATGTCGATGACACATAGTTATACATATAACACTGACTTCTGACAATAAATCGAATATTTCCTCTTCCTGGAAAATTTGAATCATGATTAAATATTCAAGAACTTTGACGTCAGTTGAGATCCTTCAACCAACGCAGAATGCTTCAACGTATGCATTTCAAGTTATGAATCTATCACATACCATGACTTCTATTCGACTAGTGAACACGTGTGTGAACGCTTAACTCGTGAACGCGTGTATAAACATTTGATTCGTGAACACTTGTATGAACATTTGAATCGTGAACACGTGTATGAACGCTGGTATATGAGAAAGTCATCTCCAAAAATTCAGGTCATCCAGTCAGATATTATTGCAGATAGAGGTGTCGCGGCTTAAATTAGTTGACGACTGAGGGTTTGGTGGCCCAGCTTGGGGGGTAGGGGAGGGGGGGGGGTGTAATTAGACACGCGTCGTCTCTTTGAATGTTTAAATCTGTTATGATGATGACGATGATTGTTGTTTTACGGCCACTTTTGTGTAATCGGTAGGCTAAATGGGCCGAGCGACCTCCAAATGTAATGAAGCGAAGTCAAAGATGAAACACCCTTCAGATATTCCACGCCGAGATTCGAACACCGGTGGCAGTGATCTGTGATCCAGCACGCTAACGTTAGACCACGGAGGCGCCCTCACTTAAATCTGTTATAAAACTAAGCTATTCATTTCTTTGGAAAATAACATTGATGGTTCAAATTTCAAATTTAATTTTAGATACAAATTATTGCGTAATTCGAATGCCTCTTGCTACTTTGACGTGTTTTGTATTAAATCTACAACAAACGTATTTAATGACGATGGTGATGATGATGATGATGATGATGATGATGGTAATAGTACCAATGTCATATACAAAAGATGCCTAGAGCCATATTGGACAATAATATTTTGGATAAGGTTATATTACAAGTACTCCGGTGTCTTATTATATCTCAAACACAAAGGAAGATGGACGGAGTGTCACATCGTAGAACGCAAAATCTACGTAATTTATCTTAGACTAAGATCCATGAATGTGCATTTAACTCCCCACACATACTTCCACCCCCACACACACACACACACACACACACACACACACACACACACACACACACACACACACATATATATATATATATATATATATATATATATATACACATTCTCAAGAAGACTCAAGAAACAGAATTCTGACATTTGTTTTAAATATATCTTTTTAAGTTTTCTTTTCAATACACGACTTCTGTCAGGTCGGTCATTTGTGGAGAATAACATTAACTTTTAATGCGATTTTGTTTACTAGAGTTTGATGACTTGTAGCCAAGATGTACTTACATTTATACTTCCCTCCACGGCTCCGCCTGATGAATCTTCTAGATGAGATATTATAGATCTATAAAGGTGAGCTGGATGGCCAAAACCGAGGTGACCTCCCAGGGTACTCTGAAATGTGACATTAGACAATAACAACAACTGAGATTGTTTTGGTTTAGTTTAGTTTAGTTTAGTTTACTTTAGGAAAATAACATAACAAATATATATAGTCGGCATCCTCATTATAAGATACGTGGTCTCATTATAAGCCACGTGGATATGTAGTAGTAGTAGCAGTAGTAGTGGTAGTAGTAGTATATATATATATATATATATATATATATATATATATATATATATATTTATATATATATATATATATATATATATATATATATATAGACATGGGGTCATTTTCATTTGGTGAATTCCAATTAATTCCATATGACCAATTCCAATCCACATAAAATTTATCAATTCCAATTCCAAATTTATCAATTCCAATTCCTATTTTTTGCCTAATATTTTTACCATGAGTAGGTACTCCGAGTACCTACTTGGAATACCTACTCTGAGTAGTTTATATTCCAAATAGGATTGTTATGGAAGAAATATTTCTGAATAAAATAATTAAATGGTGAATTAATTTGTGGATTTAATTTTTTTGCCCGTTCTAAACATTGAACGGGGGTAAATTACTAAACAGCAATATCTCTATATAGATTACAGGTATGCTATGTGGTGGCGTCACGGTGTTATGGGTGGAGCCCATGGTATCCAGACCATTTAATTGGTTAACCGCTTACTTGGGATACCATAGTCGGTGTGCGTATCTGATATTATATATGTATATATATATATATATATATATTTTAAAGGAACCAAAGTTCTGGATCATTTTGGTTCCAGTAATTAGTAACACCACATGTAAGTGTTAACGTTGTAAACGTGGTAAATTAATTTGTGGATTTAATTTATTTGTAGGAAACTTCAACTGCAATTCCAAATTTCTCAATTCCAATTCCATTTTTTTAAATAATCAATTCCGAAATTGGAATTGACTATTAATTCCAATTCCAGAATTGAATCGATCTTAGATATAAGAAAGTCATCGATGGTTGTTGAACACCAAACAAATATAATTGATGTGATAAGGGGCCTTAAGTGGTATTTTAGATAATGATATATAATGACTGCAAGTGAGGGCATAGTCATCAGGTACTCAGGCGTTAGGTCGATGTGAACAAATGTTCAGAGTGAGTGAGTATGTGAGTGAGTGAGTGAGTGAGTGAGTGAGTCTAGCCTTTTATTTCAAGATGAAACACCCAACAGATACAATACAAGTAATAGTGCCGTGCGGTACTAACTAAGCAAAGGAAGCTTACAAAAAAGTCTGTACTGATGTTCATCTGTACACGAAGTAAGACGTTCAAATGCTGGCGGCCATTTTTTCCTAGCAGCACAGTGTGAAAATGCACTGGCACTGAACATTGTGATTCCCAAAACCGGGATATGATTGGGGGTGGTATTAGAGCTAATACTCACCAATCCATTGGCCGTTCTGGCTTTGGCATACGTCCAGAAGACAATATCGGCTTGGTCAACATCTGGTGGTATACGAACAAATCCGTGGAACATACAAGTTGTTATAGCCAGAGAAAAGACTAGATTGATAACAGAATCTGGTATTCTAATTTTCAATACCATTCTAGCCATGGTCAACGACCTGTCGGATATAAAGGGATTATAGGAAAGCGCTTCGGGATCAAGTTGTATATTAGCTCGTGCATAAACATGAATAATAACCCCCACGCACACTCGCGCGTACACACACACATACACACAGAGGGGGGGGTGTATGATATATTAGCTATTATGCATATATTTGTAATATGATTATCTTTATCTAGCTTTTAACAATAGCTATGATTAATCAAGTGTTTACAAGTACAAAGTTATCTCTCACACACACACACACACACACACGATGATAATAATGATGATCGTGACGATTATCATTATTATGATGATGCCATTGTGGTACAGATAATTATGATATACAAATGAAATGCGTAGTATCTTAGATAATATGGCGACCTATACTGACCGCAAGTCACAGATACCACATAAAGCCGCGGCCGACCTGTACTCACTGACTGAGAGTATCCCCTGGCTAGTATTTACTATTTAGGTAACTGATTATATACTAAACTAAACTTTGTACCAGGTGAGTAGCCAATTGGATGCTGATTGTCTGTATAAATAGAGAGTATCACGTGACAGCTTAACGGGAAATTTAAATGTTTTATATTCTACGGATAAGGCGTTAAATGTGTGTGTGTATGTGTGTGTATGTGTGTGTGAGAGAGGGAGAGCGAGCGCATGCGTACGGACATACGTGCGTGTGGGGGTGTCCTAAGATCTAGGCACCGTGAAACATATATTTAGATTAATATATTCATTCGCAAAATCGATGCATCCATAAAATGAATAAATTATATAAGATTATTACTTCTGGGAGATTCATCATTTTGTGGCTGGCAGATCGGTAGCTTTTCGCCGCACTTAACAAATACATCCATATAGATAGATATACATGTACGTAATAAACTCCAATCCCGCGCGTGCGTGTGTGTATAATAATAATAATTAATAATATATTTAATATAGCGCACTTATAAGTGGAAGGGTCACTCAAGACAATCTGATAAAATCAAATATTAACAAGATAACTGATGACACATTTGTAGTTTTGAAGAAACTCTGACAAACTGACTGGAAACTAATTAATACTAATTACATTACTATGACCCTTCTGTGTAATATATTACCTGAAAAATGTTACTCGCATAACGAAATGTAATAGGTTACCGTAAAGTACCAAACAGATAACATGATGCTATAAATAATAAAACAATCCTATTTTCAGGCGCCGTAAAACTCGTCAGTAGTTCAAACTAAATATTGTATTTGTTTTCTGATAAAAACATCGAATGAGTAGTGTTCGATACGAAGGCAAGCACCACTCTATCCGGAAGCCATCGGTGTTGTATCCCAGCTACGAGACAACTACTCGGCATTGTATCCCAGTAGCTCTTGTGCTAGGTGGACTAAAACACTAAATGTTTTGGTATGTTATGTGCATTATATACTTCGCTGTATCATAATTCATATGTAGATGGAATTTTATATTCGAAATAGATTGATCGATCGATCGATCGATCTCTAGAGATCGGTTTCACTGAATTATGAAATTTTCTATATGGAGCTCGGGATTATTATCAGTGGACACAGTAACGATTATAAAAACAACAACATCAACAACAATAACAACGAAGCAAACCCCACCAAGCCAATGTGGGGAAGAAGAATCGATTGCGGGGAGTGGGATTTCCGTGGTGCTCGGTGATAATAGCGGTTGGGCTATACAGCGGTTGGGCTATTTGGTTTGAATCCAGCTGGCAGCATGTTCAGATTCAACACCATTCCAATATCTTAATTTGTTTTAGATTTCGATTAAAGCAGTTAGCCAATCAAAGACACGAAAAGGCTAGGAACGTTGCTAAATGAACGAGAAAACAAAACGGTGCGAAAATTAGATTCGGAAAACCGGGTTTTATTTTCGGCGAAAACAACTGGATGGGCGACAATACCGGATTTCGAAAAATAAACTGCCAAACATCAGCCGGTAGAAAGTGAAAAGGCGTGCAAAAATGATTGGATACAAAGAAACGTGTGATGTTGTCGATGTGAATACTAGTTTTTCGAGAAATATATTTTTATTTAGAGGTCATATCGGAGTCGGGTGATATTTTATTGAGGCTAGTGACATCCAGCATTGACATAACAGAGCGGGGAGCCGATATCCTTCCCATCCCCAACCCAAATATAATAATAACAATTGTCATTATTGGGCTAGGAAAATCACTCTTTAAACAAAATTATTATATTTCTTTGTTAATAATACACAACGTAAGACACAAACACGACCGAATGCCGCAGCACACCTTCATATTCGATTTACTTTGAACTTTTCCTAATCGGCCCTAATTCAGACCCCCCCCCCCACCTTGTTCTAGTACTAGAGTGATTCACATCTCTGAGTCAGCTAGTACAGTTTTAGCATTCAGCAATCGTCATAGGTGTAGCTAACAGAATAATAACCACAACAACAATAACATTGTGACTTTTGTCAACAATAACATCGCCCACTTCGAATGAAACACCGAGCTAAGTGGATTAATTAACTATGGTCTGGTCACCATGCGTCCCCCCTGTAGTTTAGTATAAATCAGTGGACACGGCGGGAGTCACGTCAGAAGTGATAAGATCGTGCTACAGATAATTTCATCATGCCAAACAGTCACAATCTGATAATTTTTCTCTCCATTATTGCTGATGTTACAATCAGATATTATAATTGATGCCAAACTGTCACAATCTGATATTTTTACTGATGGTAAACTGTCACAATCAGATAATTTTACTGATACTAAACTGTCACAATCTGATATTTTTACTGATGGTAAACTGTCGCAATCAGATAATTTTACTGATGCCAAACTGTCACAATCTGATATTTTTACTGATGGTAAACTGTCACAATCAGATAATTTTACTGATGCCAAACTGTCACAATCTGATATTTTTACTGATGGTAAACTGTCACAATCAGATAATTTTACTGATACTAAACTGTCACAATCTGATATTTTTACTGATGGTAAACTGTCGCAATCAGATAATTTTACTGATGCCAAACTGTCACAATCTGATATTTTTACTGATGGTAAACTGTCACAATCTGAGATAAGTAAACTTTACATGATTTTACTGTCAAACTGTCACAATCTGATATTTTTACTGATGGTAAACTGTCACAATCAGATAATTTTACAAATGCCAAACTGTCACAATCAGTTAGTTATATCTGTTATGCTAAACTCTAAAACGTCATTATTTTCTGAAGGTTGTCTCGCAGACGGATCAAAATGGAGAAGTTAATTCTGATGTTGGTAATTCTTTTGGCAATCGTCGGTAAGTAAACAAAGTTTACGTGTTTGTTGTCATGTTAACAGAATTTCATTGTCATATTTGTTTTTAATAATAATATATAATATATATATATATATATATATATATATATATATATATATAATATATATATATATGGTTGGTTGTGTGGCTATTTTATTTCTTCATTTAAATGTAGCTAGTTTTTATTGGTTTCTTTCGACACGTGTCATAATTATTCCGTAAAATTATTTTCTCGAATGTTAAGAGCTTGCATACTGTAGAATGGAATAATAATAATAATAATAATAATAATACAGTAAAAGTTGGTTATAAGTAACTGGGATATAACGAAATAATATCTTAACTCGAAGTGATTAGCTGGTCCGGCCAAACGTCCATTCACTTCCATAGTAAAGAAACTGGGATATAACGACATTTATAACCGAAAACTTGCTTAATTCGAAGCGATTTTTCGGTGCCAGCAAATCCATATAAATCGCGCTGGTTATAACGAAGTACGATGTTTGAATTTTCAATTGTCAGTCAGTCCAACGACCGTTGTGATCATTGCAATCGTGAATGCAGCTAACAATAGGACAAATGACAATCAAATTTAAATCAAGTCTTGACGACACATATATATAATATATAGATCGTTGAAATAAACTTACTTACTAACAGTACAACGCCTCGTTGCGGCCACCGCCTAAACGACGGTCAGTGCCTATAATGCGGCCAGATTATATGGTCCCAAACATCAGCCCATTTAACGCATTGCTAATTATGTTACCAATAGCGGCCACGCCTCTAATGCGTATTACAACCAACACTTGAAAGTCCCAAATGCCAATCGAGGCCCTCGATAACGGCCAATCAGCATATAAAACTGACCTCCATCGGCCAATCTCAATTATACCTGACCGCAGCAATTTACACGTGATGATAATTAGCTTCCAAGATGATGATGATGATGGTTGATGTTTTACGGCCACTTTTGTGCACATGTTAGGCTAAATGGGCCGATCGACCCCCAAGGGTAATGAAGCGAAGTCAAAGATGAAACAACCTTCAGATATGCCCACGCCGAGATTCGAACACGGGTGGTAGTGATCTGTGGTCCAACATGCTACCGCTAGACCACGGAGGCGCCCATAATTAGCTTCGAAGAGAAATAGAGAAAACACGCAAACTGTTGAATAGACCCATTGCATGATGACGTCAAAAACAAACCAGGCACGCTTTGCATTGTGGGATTTATAGCGGATCCGCTGAGTGATAATACCATGATAATCCCGCCATTTTAACCTTAAACGTCAATGTTCCGGATCTATCAGTAATAAAAAAATTCAATGGCTAGCAAACGTAAAATCAGTATCTTTTGACACAAAGTTTAATTCCAAGAAACAGTGTCTTGTAACAGATTTTTTCGTGTAAAATCATTAGAGCAATGAGAAAATAAAAGCTGAATGAATTGTTGTTTTTCATCATCCAATCAGAGACTAGGAACACATTTGCTCCGTGTCTTCTATTCATGGCAAAACACCAGACAATACACGTAATAAAACAATTATCGCTCATGCGTTGGTAATTAATACATGCTATATACATGGCCCCTATATTTGAAAACTGGGATATTTCGAAGTACCATTATAACGAAATAAATTCCCATTTCCATTGAATTTCCAACATTCACTGTTAAAGTAATTTACTGAATCAGTAGTCATCACAGTTAGTGTGTTGTTATTGTTGTTAGTGGTGATCATCATGATCATCATCATCATCATGATTATCATGAAGTCGATAACAACAACAACTGCGACGATGCTAACGATGACGACGAAGACAATTGTGATGATGATGATAATAATAATAATTGTGATGACTCTCTTTCCAGCTTCTGTTTTTGGTGTCACTACTGAAGCCACCACGGAGAGCGGAAGTTCGACCTCGTGTTATTCGTTGGTTGCCATAGTAACAGGGATATTACTGCAGCTGTTCCGCCAACAGATTTTATCCTAATACCAGACAATATAATTAGTACATAAATTAACATTCATAATTAGCTGATGATGATGATGATGATGATGATGACAACTAACCGAGGTTATCAATTTACTACTGATGACTTTTCCATAAAATGAGGTAGTTTGATAAATCCGAAGTTATGCTTGGTGCCGATTTAGCAATATAGCAATGTCGGCAATATGGTAATATTAGTGTTAGTATTATAACTATGTAATAGATAATGTGATATGACGTTGTGATATTAATTGGAATAAGTTGACTTCGTAATAAATTATTTTTAGTTATACACACTTCCAGTTATGTCGTATTTACCCTTGGTGTTAGCAATTTAAAACTACTTAAAATATATCCCTCTCTCTCTCTCTCTCTCTCTCTCTCTATCTATCTATCTCTGTCTGTCTCTCTCTCTCTCTCTCTCTCTCTCTCTCTCTCTCTCTCTCTCTCTCTCTCTCTCTCTCTCTCTCTCTCTCTCTCTCTCTCTCTCTCTCTCTCTCTCTCTCTCTCTCTCTCTCTCTCTCTCTCTCTCTCTCTCTCTCTCTCTCTCTCTCTCTCTCTCTCTCTCTCTCTCTCTGGGTAGAGATAGGGAGGGAGGAGGGGTGAGATTAAAACATTTAGACAGCATATATATTGTGATCATAATTAGAATACTGAAACAGAGCGAGGGGGGAATGGGTGAGAAGGAAGCGCATACAAAGCTGACACAAGTCGCTCTCACTGATTTCTGCCAAGAATATTAGCATATAAATATGTATATATATTACAACTTAGCTCAGATATATATATCTTTGTAGACAGTTGTTATCCAATATTTGGAAATAAGAAGTGATCCATTGACATGATCAGTGTAATTATAAATAGTTATCTTTTCACTGACGCCTATGAACAAATAATATTAAAGGGACAGTCCACCATCAGAAAATATTTCTTAAATATGTAATGCTTTGAACAGTAACCAAAAAATCCACAATAATAATCACGAAATATATCTGATATCATAGATATAGGGAAATAATACAAATTACTGGAAGGCAGCCATTATGGCTGCACCGGAAACCAGATTTGAAGGCGGGAAGGAGAAAACTCAAATGCTCTGACGTCACGTGAGCGCTCTCTAGACTGACGCGGATTATAGTTAATCTTGAGCGTTAATATCTCAGCCATTTTTAATCATCTTCCCCTCTGGCTCAAACTGATATGGTTATATGTCATTCATGACGTAATTTTAACAAGATAATTGCGTTATGTTCTGGAATAATTCTTTGCTCACACTTCCGGTCAAACTGCTGCGTTCAAGTGACGTCAGCATTCAGGAGCTTCCGGTCTCTGTATATCTTCAAAATCTACACTTTGAACTGAATTATTTAATATGTGGGTGATCGTTTACACATTTTGACATTATTTATTTTATTTGTGGGTATAGCTATATTAGTCCTGAAAATTTAAAATGAAGGTGGACTATCCCTTTAAATATAAATAATACGTTCGTGGCTTTGTGACATAGCTGTGCTGTATAAACAGCAACGATAACACACCGAGAGTAAATAATAAAACTTACGACATATTTTACGACTTAGAGAGATTACGACATCGGATGTCGTCAAACATGTCACGAATTCTCCTAAATAATTACTAAACATTTACATGAATCACTCCGGTCGTGTAGCATTACCTTAACCACCAATCAACATATCTCTCAGTACGAAAAGGAGTTTCTGGATTTTGTACATCAGTGATAAGTGCAGACATTCTAACAGTAATTTATGATTGTCTATGCTAAGTGACGTCTCTTAAACTGATAAACCACGTCCGTTTACTACTTAGAAGATAAATATCAATATAAGGTCAACATAGAATATACATAGGATATTTATGTACCATATCTAAGTTAATCATCTTTATTTACAGTGAGGCATTGAAATATTGTTCAAACGACACGGGATTCGGGTCAGGAGCGCCATTTTACGTATTAATTAGAAGATTGTAAATGGCGGCTAAAACAATTTATTTGTACGGCCTATTTATGTCGGATAATCGCGATGTCGGATAATCGCGATGTCGGATAATCGCGATGCCGGACTGTATTGTTTTATTTGTTCAAATTATTAGAATAAATAGTGTTATCGCCATAGAACGGATATAGGTCGTGGGCGTACTTTATCTCTATTTGATTAGTGGATGTATTAATACTTTATCACCTGATGTCAAGCCGTCTCATCCGCCCTATCCTATATCTTTTATGTAAACAATGGCCGTCATTCAAGCGATAACAGATCGCGAAGTAAAGGACGTCTTCTGGGACCAAGAGCTCTACTCAAGCGCCCATTGTCGTCAAACTTCGGTTTTCATAATTCTGAAGTTTTAGATGATGATGATTGATGATGATGATTGATGTTTTTTGCGGCCACTTTCGTGCACGTGGTAGGCTAAATGGGCCGAGCGACCTCCAAAGGTAATGAAACGAAGTCAAAGATGAAACACCCTTCAGATATGCCCACGCCGAGATTCGAACTCAAGTGGTAGTGATCTGTGATCCAATGGGCTACCAACTAGATCACGGAGGCGCTCTGGAGTTTTAGACGAATTATTCACCACTTCAAATCCCGGCATAGCTAAGTTTGGAGGGTGTGTCAGCTTTCACTTCTCCTCACTATATTTGTGCTCGCTCGTCCCATTTAGCCTATCGTGTGCACACAAACGCGGCCATAAAATAGTAACGTTTTAATACATTAAATACACACCCATTCTAAAGTATGTGCATGAGCCGATGCATGCGAACACGGAGACATAAACACAACCACGAAATATTGTCTGTTGGATAGACAAGTGAATAACTAATGATAATATAATATAATATAATATAATATAATATAATATAATATAATATAATATAATATAACATAACATAACATAACATAATATAATATAATATAACATAATATAATATAATAATATGATATAATATGATAATATGATATAATAATATAATATAATATAATATGCACGGAACAAATTGGGGAATTTGGAAGTTCGTGCTAGATACTTGTATGATACCAGAATATATGTAATTGTTTTTATATATTTTATACTAAGCAAATAAACAAAAAGCCAACAATATCATAAAGATATTCAAAGCTCTGTTATTGTTCATGATAACGCCATTATATAAATATATGATATCCTCGTAGAAGTTAGTTTATTAAAAAATATAAATATGAGTGTGTACCGTTATTTTATTAACTGTGCGTGCGTGTGCGTGTGTGTGTGCGTGCGTGTGCGTGCGTGTGTGTGTAATTCTATTAAAGTAATTACTAAGTGGTTTCTTCGCCAGCCACACGCCAAATCACACGCATTTCAGCGGCTACCTGCTGGAACTCATCAGCCCGGCTACCTCCTATAAGTGACCGGATATCCGCACTAATCCATAAAGTATGTTTATATTTTTATTACACACTCATTGGTGTGTGTGTGTGTGTGTGTGTGTGTGTGTGTGTGTGTGCGAGTTTATGTATATGCGTGAGTAAAGTAGTACAAATGAGCTAACTTCGTATAGAATAATTTATTCGATGTTCTCATCTAGTTCGTTTTAAAAATTAACAATAATTAATAAAGATTGTTAAACGTTCTCGAATCAAATGCTATCATGTATTGTTACATAATCGGAATTTGGCTGTATATAGGTGATACATACGGACACAAACAAAATATAGAAGTTCTGGTATGAAAGGCCCCTTATATGGATCAGCTTCAACAGACAGAAAGGAATAATAAAAAGGTGGATTGGCCGTCTGACTGCCGTCGTGGGGGGGGGGGAACCGTTCGTTTAAAGAAAATATGTCTTGTTTGAATATAGATTTTGGTGAATTAGAGACGTTTACATAATATGCCAAGAACAGACAATAAAAACACACACACACACACACACAGAGAGAGAGAGAAAGAGAGAGAGAGAGAGAGAGTACCTGCGCGAACACACAAACATGTAAATACCCCAAATGTCTCTCTATCTCATTCTCAACTACTCACAGTAGAAATACTTCTTCCGTGACAGTCCTACTTGGAATATAAACTGCTCGGAGTAGGTATTCGAAGTAGGTACTCGGAGTACCTGCTCTTGGTAAAAAGTAATGGGTAAAAAAGTCGATAAAAAACGGAATTGGAATTTGGAATTTACAAAATGGAATTGTCTGGTTGAGAGACACCCCAGCTACTCAGTGAACTTTTATTTGAATCGATTTCCCCGAACTGCACTTAAAAAACCTCACGTGAATTGCACTTAGAAAACCTCACGTGAATTGCATTTAGAAAACCTCACGTGAACTGCACTTAGAAAAACTCACACGAACTATGATGAATCATTTTTAACAGATCGTAAACACTATTTGCGACAAAGACCAACTTTAAAAAAAAATTATAATAATAACAATGATAACTTTTCTTTTCTCGGCTTCTGTCTGAACTCAAGTCTTCCTTAAAATACCCTACACGTGTCATTTGCCACCATACGAGTACCAGATCCACACGCAAAAACGTCGGCAAACTCCGGCATATGACTTAGGGCACCATTATGTCTGAAAGGTAAATAAGACTCGCTATCATCTCCAAATATGATATTCCGGACACTTTAAAGATACGGCGATCGCCAACTACCGGAAACAGTAACGTCTCTGACGTCAACGGTTTACGACTTTCAATACGTAAACATTGAAACAGAACTAAACGTATTGGCAAAAGTACAAATTAAAATACCGGATTCATTACTACCACACCTGGCTACAAACAATTATATGAACCCCGGGGGGGAGGGGGGGGTAGTTGGCGATTCCTATGTTTAACCAGAAAATCGGGGGAGGAGCCGTCTTTTTTAAACCTGGATCGCAGAAAACATGGACAGCGATGCGGGAGGGGGCGGGGTTTAAAACTGGTAAGACATCCTGGGAGTGGGGACCTATTTTCATGAATTTAACAACGAGACACAATGTGTGATGTAATATGTGTGTGTTTGTTTGTTTGTATCTCTCTCTCTCTCTCTCTCTCTCTCTCTCTCTCTCTCTCTCTCTCTCTCTCTCTCTCTCTCTCTCTCTCTCTGTGTGTGTGTGTGTGTGTGTGTGTGTGTATGTGTGTGTGTGTCGATTGCGAATGCTTGCTTTCAGCAGACATATGGATGATGTAACGATCCAAAAACTAATAAATTACAACAGAGAAAAGTGAGGGTCAAATTGGCAAAAAATATGTTTGATATGGTGGTGGGGGGGGGGTAATTCCACGTACAGAAATCGGTGGAGGGTATTTTGGACTCATTTTTAGCACGGAAGTCACCAACTACCTTGAGGAGCCGCCCCCCCCCGCAGGAAAAGAACACGATTAATAGATCTACGGATCACTAATCACTACGCTCAGGTAGCGTAGTGATTAGGGTACTGCGCTACAAACTTCAAGGTTGTGGTTTCGAATCTGGCTCATGCCTGTGTTTGTGGGATATTTTTCCTAGACAGTCGCCTCTCCGCATTATGTCACACGTGCTACCAGCGGCGAGGAAACAATAACTCAACAACAAGTCGCTTTAAGTGCGTGTTTACTTTCCTTAGACAACACCCAGTAAAAAAGACTCTTTTTGACGTTCTTGTAGCCAATGTAACTGTCATAAATCCTAAATATCTTTGATAATTATTCAGTTATAACGGTAAATGAGTAAATATTCAAGTAAGTGACAAATTCCACCTTTTTCTAGCACGATGCGTACGAAAAAAACCTTTTAATATATTTGAAACTTGAAGAAAGGTTTTTTCCTCTGTGGGGATATTAGATATAACAGACGGGAACTCTTTGTAAGTTTAAAACACTCATTTTGATCAACCTATGTTTATAATTTGACAGTATTTCTACAAAGTGTATCAACAAACGTGTTTCTAAAAACGTGTTTCTAAAAACGTGTTTCTACAAACGTGTTTCTACAACCGTGCACGTTCATAGAATTCCCACAAACACATACGCATATATCGTAATCGAAGTCGTCGAATGTTTTGTTTTTGTTTGATTTGAGTTGAGCACGGAAGAGTATTAGGGCCACCGGCAAAAATATAATTTTTCTATTTGCTGACTTAATATCTCGATATATCGACTTAATATTTCGATGTATCGACTTATTATCTCGATATATCGACTTATTATCTCGATATATCAACTCATCATCTTGAAATATCCACTTATATTCTTAGCAAGAACTAAGGGTGTGTTACGATGGAATGGCCTCAGTATATTTATCTTTGATAGAAGACATTGTGTGTCAGTACCTATAGCAACCAATAAATAATTGAATGTTTAACGCTGATACACGGACGTTGGCTGGTTCATGTAAATAATCAAAACGACAACATCTGGAAAGAAATACAGGACGTAACCTAAATATTGTTAATACACGTTTTATTGGTGCCAATGAGAGTCTTGGGGGGTTGGAATGATAGAATCTCCCGTTGGTGTACAACAGCGATCTGTTTGTGGACATGAAATTCTCAGGGCTTAATATATTCGACGCTTGCCTTTTCGCTGCTTGCGTTAGTGTGTTACCCCTCAAGGTAATATAACCTTTCCCACGCGTTCAGTTCATTCCACGATGAAATAACGTCCCCACAATAATACATTCATAGTTGCACGGTGCGATAGGGTAATCCTTTGCGATGCATGTTATAATGTTTCCCAATCACAAAAATGTAGCACAAAATCGCGACTATCACTGTGATGCTTCCTTCTGAATAGTCCCAACTTCCTCATTAATCTTTTCAGTGACCTGATGTTTTGCACACGTACGTGTATAAACGTTAAACATTCAAGTATGTCTTGGTTGCTGAATCCTAGACGAAAGTACAGACACAAAATATCCTCTATGATGCGCATTGTATGCATCAGGCCATTCCATCGGTGAACATAAGTGGATATTTTGAGACAATAAATCGATATATCTAGGTATTAGGTCGTAGCCCTAATACTCTTGAGTGAAGTGACAACACAAAAATGTTGATTGAATATTACGATTAGGCTACAAGTACTCGTGGTACTGTAGAGGAGATTATAGATAGAGTGAAGTAACGACACGAGCTGATAAAACGTAAAACGTCAATGAGGTATATTTCCCTTGTAGTCAATTAATCTTCGTTTACCTAAGTAAGATATATAGAAAGTGAAGTATTGAAATAAGCTGATAACACTAATAAGGCTAAATTCCATTGCAGTCACGATGTGGATTAATGTTTTACGGCCACTTATGTGCACATGGTAGGCTAAATGGGCTGCACCGGCTGCACCAAAATAACCCAGAAAACATCAACATTGACTTGTTTTACCCACCTTAACCCAGAACGATTCATTTTTCTTGCACCTTTACCCAGTTATCTTTATTTATTTGTCTTAAACACCGACATGCCAAATGTCGTTATACTTACAATACGTTCTCTGGTATGTACTGATATCTGATATAGTTGTATGCTAGTTCATCTTTACGAACGAAGCACTGAGTCTGGAAGGTGAAATTAAACGACGGATTAAAGTACAAACGAATGACCTTCTCTTGGTTTGACAACGCAGCTGAATTAGTTCAACTTAAGCTTAAAGAGCTAACGCAGGGGAGGCCTTGGCACCCTGAATTATACAGAAATGGATTTTCCGATAAAGAAAGGGCGAAATAGCGCACGGGTGTCTCGAACTCTTCGGGGAGTGGTGATGCTTTCTCCTGTCCCTTTGCGTAGGCCCACTTCTGTGTTCAGCAAAATATTACAATCCGGAATATTTATTGTACACAAAAGGACATCCACTGAAATAACATAATCCATGGGCGTGGTTTATTGGTGATTTATTCAACGAGCCCAAGAGCTTCGTTAAGTTCCTTGAATCGTGGAAACTAAAATTCTGGTTTCTGAGATGACTCCTGCATGTCTTAATGATGACAAATTGCGATATGTTAGATTTAAGAGAAATACTGTTTCTATCCATCACAAAAAAACAGTTGCATTTTAAGTCTTGCAAAACGTACCTGATGTTATGTTAGAACTTCAGGAATAGTCACTTGGTACGCATACCTTTATCTGGCAAAATTAACGTGTACACATTTAATAATAATAATAATTATTATTATTATTATTACAAATTTCTATTGCGCCAATATCCTCGAAAAGAATAGAGATCCGTGGCGCACCTAGAACAGAGGTTGGGCAAACTCATAGTCCAGGTACGATGCAAAATTCACCAACAAATACTTGGGTGGAGTGGAAACTTAGCAAAGATAAGCGAGTCTGAGAAGGCGTGTTTTCAACTGATGACGGAAAGAAACTATACTACTTGTATAAGAAATGCTATTAATCTATGGGTATTTTAATTACAGTAGCTGTCTATCCTGTCCTTTGTCGAAGTCTATTCAATTACGTAGTCTTTGGTTGTGAAGTCGAGCAGATCACTCGTTCGTGTGTTGTCATGAGGTAAACCTTTGTGGAACTGTGTACTATCATAACGTTTGTAGATTGCTTGCAGATATAAAAGGTGCGTCGTAAAATGTCCAGCAACTGTAAACAATGTGCTTGGATTTATATTTTCTCTGAATTGTTTTACATTCATGATGTGGCCCCCCCCCCCCCCAAAGTATTTAACCCGGGGAAATTTTATTTAATTTTGTTAAGAAAAATCAAATTTTACATTTATAAATTTTTCCTTGGCAGTCTAGGGGTTCCAATAAGAAAAAAAACCACCACACCATACCCCTAAGATAACACTTTTATCGCTCGTATTACAATTAATTCTTGTTAAAAAGTGAATTTTTTAAAATTATCATTAATTTTTAAAAATTCAAAACGAATTTTGTTTTTAAAAAATGTCTTAATTTTATTAAAATGGGTTTAAAAAAAAGGGGATTTGCGATATTTCACTACCGTATTCTGGGTATAATAGTTAGTTGTTTAATGTTTGGGTATCCCCAAAAAAACCAAATTTTCCCGTGATGAATTTTTATAAAACCAAGCACTCAGTATGCTGTATATAAAAGGTCCCTTTTGGCAAATTTAGTATAATATTACGTCAAGTCAATCATTAAATATTAAGCAATTTTAGACGGGTCTGGCATAATATTCAGAAAGGTATTTGCCAAAAATATTATAATGTATTATATGGTTTCTTTTCTATTTTATTACGATTATATATATATATATATATATATATATATATATATATATATATATATATATATATATATTATAATTCACCGCTGGTGTTATTGGTCTTTCAACACGGGATGTTTAAAACTACTATTCAGAAACATGCTCAGTCCAAAGATTAAGTTCTGTCACTATTATTGAGCTAATGTTATCGATCCGGAATGATCCCTGATCTCCAGGTAACTTAAAGCGAGAAGTTTTTATGTTGTACTTATTAACGGATGAAATACAATACCTGCGCTGTAGCTACGAAGAATGCCTGATCTGTGGTCAATGACAGTCCAACAGGTATCAGCTGACTCCCAGACTCACTGATCCAGTTGTGGTAAGCCTACGACAAGATGTGGGATGCGCGTAAATTATAGACCAGTGACTATGTGATGATTGATGTTTTACGGCCAACTTTTGTGCAAATGGGCCGAGCGACCTCCAAAGGTAATGAGACGAAGTGAAAGGCGAAACAACCTTGAGATATGCCCACGCCGGGATTCGAACACGGGTGGTAGTGATCTGTAGTCAGGCACGCTCCCGCTAGACGACGGAGGCGCCCCACAGACCAGTGATTATCTCGCAACTGAATATATATATATATATATATATATTCTGGTGATAATTATATATACATTAAAGTTAAAGATGAAGAGAATTACTGATAATTGTGTAGAGAGATCATTATTTACCGTAAACGCTGTTCTTATCCCAGCCACGGTATCAATGGCTCGCTTAGACTGATACCGACCCGAAATGGTAGTCTGAAAAGAAAACATATTTATGTATATAAATAAGAATGGTAAAAGGCGACTGAGTAACACACACACACACACACACACACATACACACACACATACACACACACACAGAGAGAGAGAGGGGAGAGAGAGAGAGAGAGAGAGAGAGCTGGGAAATCCTAACAGTTGTGATAGACAGCAAGAAATGCGTCATAGCTATTTAAAGTTAATGGATAAATTCGACTTAAATTCGTCAATGTGCCAAATATAGAAAGACAGACTGAGAGATGGACGAACAGATAAAGGGAGGCAGATGAGAGAAGCACACCGTTTGGTTTTCTCCGTTAATCAAATATGGTCCCACTTGCATTCCATCGAAATAATTGCTGAAGCAATCTTTGGCTTCAGTGTATCTCTCTTGAGTGTCGGCAGTCCACCAGTTGGCCCAGGAACCATTAGTCCAGATGTATCGACCTGAAAAATATCAACCTTCATCGACTGATATTGCTATTTGACTGGCAGAAAACCGAATAAAGACCGTTTGATCGATTGATAGCACAGAAATATTAAACAGATGATGATGATGGTGTTTGATGGCCACTTTTGTGCACACGGTAGACTAAATGGGCCGAGCGACGTCTAAAGGTAATGAAGCGAAGTCAAAGATCAAACACCCTTCAGATATTCCACGCCGAGATTCGAAT